>JAEQML010080855.1:0-11435 GCA_016904865.1 Pissodes strobi | reverse complement strand
ACAGATCATTCCAATGCTTTTTTTCGAAACTTTTTTGGGCTCAAATTTCATTTAGCTGAAATTGAGTATTTAAAAACACTACGTTTATTTATTTATAAGAGTATAAGAGGCTTGTTTGAAGACATAACAAAATGTTTTTTTTTTCTCAGGAAACGCGTCATTTCCGCTTTCTAGGCTTTAGATTAGCTGAAATCAGTTGCAGAAAAAATAGTTTTTGTCTAATGCTTTAGACATTTATACTAAGCTCAGGAATCTTTTTTTCCCGGAAATGCATCATTTGTTTTTTGCCTAATTAACTAAATACCTACTAGAAAATAATTCTATAGGAATCTAATGACGAAGGTAATAAGTTTTACGTTTCTGGATTTCATTATTTCATTGCCCCTCATGCCGAGCATGTCAATTCCTCTGTATATTCACAGGACTGTGAACCCTGGTGTCCGGTTTCCAGGTTTAGAACAAATGTGTAGAGCATTAAGCAAAAAAACGAATTTTTGCGTTACTGATTTCAGCTAGGAAACCGAGACTATGCGTTTCTGGATAAAAAAAATTGTTTATGTGTAAAGAAATGATGTTTTTGAACAAAAACAAGACTAGCGGATTTCAGCTAAGAATAAGTTTACCCCTTTTTTGCTTGTAAACTTTATAATTTCTTTTCCACAACTTTAATTACAATATTGTCAGGTTTGGATATTTCTAAATTGCAGTAGAACTACTCGAACGTCGTTTTGTCCTGCGGGATCTAGTTTTTAGAGGTGTAATTTCAAATGAGAACAACCATGCAATGTAAAAATACTTAAAATATAATTTATTAAAATTAAGAATTGAATAGGTATTTACAATGAATTGTCAAAGAAGTTGGAACAGTATTGGAAAGATAATAAAGTTTAACAATAAGATAATCAAGTTAAAACGTTACTGCTGACGGAATGGCAATTACAAGAACGACAATACACTAAACCAAATAAGATTATAGGCTTCTAACAAATTGGAAAGACTGAAAGTTTAGATTAAATAATAGATTACCAAATTAAAGAGTATAAACTTAAGAATAGAAAGGCTAACACAAGGGTTACAATAAGAATAACAACAACAAATTACTTAGTACTTCAATCACTACTGAGTTAGGTTTGAAGCAACTGTAAATTGGCAAAAGGGCCAAAATAACTGATGAAAAAGGTTTCCCTTAGGTAGTGGTTGACTTACTATAAATGCTAATACAATAATTATTCCTACATGACAACCTACCTAGTAGGTTGTTTCACTTATCAACAGTAATTTTTTGTGGGCGCCGGAAATCCTAGAGACAACGCGAACTGGATGTGAACATTAAATATTAATACTATGAGATATTTGCTCTCACAATCCGCAATGTCTCGCAGATCTCGTATCTTGCGATAAATAAAAGAAGCACATTCTAAAATAATTAGTATATTAATTATATGATTAAATGAATGAGAATGCAAGTATGATTTAGTTCAACAAATACAAAGTGAAATTATAAGTTAAGCGATTTTATTTTAAATGGAATTTATCTGATGAATAAGTTGACTTGATAATGGAATTAATGTGAAAAAATTGATTAGACAAAGAAGCTTATATGATAAAGAAATGCTACAAGATTGATCTTTACAATATGTTCATCTTCCGATTGGCTAATAAATAGCTTGGTCCAAAATATGCTGTAATAAGTGCTCGTATTGGTAATTCTACTGGAACCGTTTCTGCCTATTTCCAGGTTAGTGTCAACTCGATTTATCGAGGACTTGTGTGGTTCCTAATGTATCAATTCCCTTCCGAGTGGTTCAGCTCAGCGTTTACTGAACACCTGCTGCTTGACAAGCAAGGTGTTTTCTTCAACCAATCATGACATGAAATGGGAAATAAAATAGTCTTAGACCAATGTATATTGCTAATTAAATAATATATATGAAATGAAATATCAGGTGAACATCAGTGGCAATGTTAAATCTACGATGAAGCAGTCTATAAATTGAAAATTTACTGGTAAAAGCAGTTACAAACCGGAAATTAAATTAAAATATACAATTACCTAATAATAGGCTAAAAATTATTATCTACTACAAGCAGATACAATATTTAATGTTATTCAAGATATCATTTTCTTTATAGGTATAAAAATATGAAATTCAAGAGAAAATAATGGACTGACTTGTGTCAAAAATCAGTGAGTCGGTAAAATTCATATAAAAGTATTATTTCAAATATAGTAATAATATAATTCCTAACTCGCATCCGAGATAGAAATCTAGATACAAGATGAAACCAGGTAAATTTACATATGTGATATTAACCTCTCACAAATGTCCAATAGTGTCGGTAAATCAAGATTGAGACTAGGACAGGGTGAATGCTAATAGCTATGCTTGATGTAACAAAAAAATTGAGATTTTAATTAAATGAACCTGTCAAGAAAAAATTAAAACCATGGAGGGAAAATTCGGAGAAATTTCGCTGAAAGTTCAATTTAATACCTTTGCAGGAAAACTATTCCATAATAAATATACTAATCTATAATAGAATAGAATAAATTCACAAATCGTAAGTACTAAGTAGAACACTAGCACTCTAAAATCGCTATCCGCATGAAATAAACCTATTCGTGAATAGATGTCACTGGCGACTTAAATATTAAATATCGAGAATAATTTGCAATTGAATGTATACATTTCAGTGTAATGGAATGAGCATTTATTCCGTCACAATTTATTCATAAATTCTATGAGTTGCTGACACATTGTAAGTTCAAACAGTTTTGATGAAAAACTTCTGGAGACACTATGCGCTGCCTTTTACAACCGCTATCAGAGCTACGAACAATCGCTCGGTGAGCCACCAGTAAGCGGATGCTTACAAAGTTGCAGGTATTACAATGTATTAAAGCCGCTAATAATTAAGGTAATGACCCAGGTAATGTGACAATATTGAATATTATGACTTAGAAATTAAGCGCGATAGCACTGTCCTCACTGACCCTTAAACAAAATTAGTTTAATGATTTGATTTCTGATTGGATCTGTCACTTCAGGTTGCCTTTTAGTGCTCTGCAATTTTACAAATCGTAATAACATCATCAGATAGATATGTTAATCCACCATGCGATTAAAGAATTCATAAATTTTCTTTTTTGCCAATCACTGCCTGAACACAATGTTTACATTTGATTATTTTTTGCAATTACGCGAAACGAATCCAACAATATAAACAATTATTTGATAAGAACAATTGCTAATTATATGAGGGTTCATAAGATATGCATGGGGTGCCAAATCCCCTGTAAAGAATAATGTTCATCTACTATTAATTATGCAGAGCGCCCAATACTGCAATTAATATTTAAATCAGGGTGGTCAAAACGAGTGGAACCTGCCAGGATTGGAATATTCTCTAATGGGATGCAATTTCCCATTCCACCAGGACGGATTTCTGCTCGGATTAAGTCTTTTGTAAGCTGATGTAAATTGTCGAGCTGTGGGATTATTGTTCCAACCCCCTCTAGATCTTATTGAGGAGAAAAAAAAGTTCAAGGTCATCTTGACTAACTTTGTGTAATGTTAAATAAATTATAAATTCCTTTAATGCAAAAAGGTCATTATATAACATCAAAGCACTTTTAAGAGATTATTAATCCTACAAAGCCTGTTTTTCTCCTGGAATTTACTGCTAATTCGATATTGCTAGATCTTATTTGAGAAATAGAAGAAATTGAATTGTTAATAAAAGATGTAGTTTTTTCAATATTATTTTTGCAGAGACCTTTTTTGTACCCTGGAGGAACAAGAGACCTACTATTTAAAATATCGAAAATATTGTTAAAAGTTTTGATGAATTTGGCAGTGGGCTGGCATCCCTTAAAGTCATTCAACCCTAAGCTTTCTTCACAATATATTAACGAATCTGCCACTGATTCGCTAAATAAATAGGTAACTAATCTAACTTTCATTTTCTGCAGTCTATTAGCTAAATGCAAGCCCTCAGAATTTTGCAATTGTTCCAACTTTTCAAGATACTCCAATTTTATTTTATTTCCCTCCTCATCAATTAGTATCTTGTTTCCCCCAAACGCATTCCTAACCAACTTGATCATGTGGCAGGGATCATAATAAATATTAATATTTTTGCCCTATTTGTGCATTCACCTGAGAAATTAATGTTAAGCATTGTGAAACAATAGCGCTTTTCTGTTTCCCACTCAGGCCGTCTGTAAAAGAATAACCAACAGGAAGTTTCCAACGCCCATTTAAAGAAGCAACTAATAAAACAAATGCTTCTTTGGCAATTGCATTGTTGTCATCTTGCAATTCAACCCCAAAGTTAACATATCCGTGGAATTTTTTCCCATCCCATTCTATATAATATGCCTGCGAATAGACATTTCATCTATAATTAATGATAAAATTAATGGTTTATCTGACAGATTAACATGTTTTTTTAGAACTTCAAAAGCTTCTGTTGTAAACCCAGGCTCTGCATTGACATTTTAAAACCATTTACCTATTGTACTACGGTGTGGTAAGCAAGTATTAAACAGTTGTCTAACATAGTCATATCCTTTGGGCGAAAAAAAACTTAAAGTTATAGCAAATTGTCGTAATTCTGGAGAATATTTTTTTCTTTTCCCAGTTTTACGTTTTAATAAACCTGTTGTTATTTTGGGCATACTTTCTAGTAACAATGAATTTTCAGACGAGAGTAAATTTTTTGATTTCAATTCTTTCACAATATTTCATAAAGATAACACCTTTTTCCTATATCTTCTACCCTTTTGCCCTAGAACCCTAATTTTTCTTGATTTTTCCTTACCCTTAATGACCTCCTTAAATAATTGTTTATTGGAGATTCTTCGAGGGGATCAGTAATATGTTGAGAGGACCCAGTAGAAGTACCAGCAATAGCTAACTTGACATCATGTTGACTTGATATTTCTATAGCACGCCTTTTTATTCCCAGCAAAAAAAATTTGTATTGTCTACATGATTTCAATGTATTTAAAATAAAGGTTTTCATTAAATGAGCTAACTGAAAGTAATATGTACCTTCTTTGGTTGCAAGTAGACGGTAGTTCCGGAAAAATGTATTGTCTACCTGATTTCAATGTCTTTAAAATAAAGGTTTTCATTAAATGAGCTAACTGAAAGTAATATGTACCTTCTTTGGTTGCAAGTAGACGGTAGTTCCGGAAATATTGTTGGAATAGCGTTGTCTAGTAATCGAACTCTTTCCCCGGCTTTATAAAAATGACACTTTTCAAAATGTTTAGAACAAATCCTATGGGTCGGAGAAGGTGTCCAATCTGCAATTTTCATGTTCTCAACCCAAATCTTTGCTCGTTCTGCATTTCTCGGAAATCTAAAACCAATACAACAAAGTCTATATTATTACCAGCTAGTTAAAAACGAAGGACGAGCAATTACTTCAATTTAACACTGAAAAGTAGTACTAACTTTAAACACAATATTTATTAAAAATGCAAATAATCCGCAACTTTTTGTTTTATGTGAATAATCTTCAAATATGTAAATCTATCTAGCAAATTTAAAAATATGTTAAAAATAAATGCGCCCTAAAGTGATATGTAACCAAAAAATCAGATAGACATTAAACTAATAATGAGATAATAAAATGAAAAAAAAAACAACATTAAAAAGTTACTTCATCGTTTTTCAACGTTATGTTTCCATTTTTTTTCTATACCTTATTAGGTACATTTTCGTCACTAAATTATATATATTACTTTATACTCCATAATACTTCTATTACTGGCTTAAGTCACAAAATGCAATGATTGAAATATACCAAATAAATATATTTCCTTACAACATCAAAACAATGTACGCCACTGCGCGAGCGGCATTTTCAAGGGCAATTATGTGATTCTTATTAGCAATCATGACTGAAAAATGTTAACAAAGCTAGTATAAAATTACAAAGAAAGGCAGCCTGAAGTATACTCGTAATCATATTTTGAAATAATCTATATCTCAGCTCACACAAAGAAAATAAATAATAAATGTTAGCGTTAGCAAGAACTAGGTGTAGAATATATTTACCTGTAAAAAGTAATTCCAGGCTCCTTTCGGTCATTGCGACTTTTACAGCCATAAGCACAACAAAACACCATATTGTTATGGACAAATTGAAGTATTTTGAGTGTTTCACAACAAAAATTACCAAAATACACGGAGGTGCCGATTTGAATGTCTGGCTCCTATTAATGGCGTCCGTTCGATTTTTGATCACACGTACCTACTGCGCGCAGCCGTATGCGAGATTATCTGTCCACTCCCTTCCCTTGTCAAAGGACTAGGCTCATTAATCAGTGTTGCCGGTGGCATGTCAGATTTTGAAGTAATTTATGTTAAAACCTGAACACGGCGCGGCGGCGGATCAAGCAAAATATATCACTTTTGATTTGCCATTCATATTTATGTAATCTTCAAATTTTGTATCAGAATGCTGGCAAAATTATGTTAAAATCTGATAATTATGTGACAATCTGATGCAAACTTTAGTTACTTTCAAATACTTGTAACGAATAGTTACTTTTGATACCAGGACTCGATATTAGTTACTTAGTAATCCTAGTAGTGTCAGCCGTTAGCGTGATTCGTTTCTTTTGTCTAAACTAAAAGTATATAGTGCACAATAAAATAAATATCAAATTTATACTCGACGCGCCGAACAGATTCACCAATCGCAGAAACAAATCGTCTTATTTTATGATTTAATCGACCCAATGATTTGTTTTTCATTTCGATTTTTCTTATCCATGATACAAAAAATAAAAATAGAGTGTGTTAATCAAAGTTCCTATGTTTGGAATCAATAGAATCATAAAATAAGAAGAATTATTGTATCCGTATTTTCCGTGTTTGGTGAATGTGTTCGGCGCGTCGAGTATAGTTACTAGTTAGTTAGTAGTTATTAATTATTTTACCGTTGACCTCCATAATATATTGCTTATTTTATTATAGTAAACAATTAATTTTAAGAAATAAAAAAAGTGTAAAGAGAAAAGTGTATTATTGAATACGTTTGTTATCCTATCAGCAATCTACTTTCTAAAACAAACGAATAACATATAATAATCAAATAGTAATTTTTTTTTATAAAACTAAAATTTATATTATGCATGAAATAAGCACTAGTTATTAGTTATAAATCTGCATTACAATGTAAAAATAGAATACGTTCTACGTTTTTAGACTTTAATCTATTTCTTCGATATGCTACCACTTGCCACGTTTTGGAAAAAAATCTCTCACACGGGACGGAAGTAGCAACGATACTTAAATATATTTTTGCCAATATTGCAAGCCACGGATAAATCTGTTGCCTCTCTTGCCACCACAGGAGGGGATCTTTTATTCGATCTGAATATGCATCTTCTGATGGTGTAAATTTTTGTTTCTGTAATTGCTATTGCTGTTGGGCTGGTTACGTTGTTTGAGCATTTAACAGAATTGTCAAAATCTTGCCATATTAAGTCATCAGCTTCTTTATTCACTGCAAGTATTGACTGTGCGGGTTTTAGATCACTTTCAAGGTCAGTCTTATTGCCTTCTTGTTGATTTTTTTTTATAAGCGCAATCGCCTCTTCTTGAAGCCATATTCTTGACCCCTTTTAAACATTCATCATTATTAAAACCTTTCACTTTGAAGCTTGGGTAAAGAAAAGTCCCATTATTATGTTATATTCCGGATTTTTAAAACGTGAAGTCATCGACGCAAGAAAAGAGTGTATCAAATTTTTACCTAACTGTTTTTCTAGTTGTAATTTAATACGATCTAATAATGATACTAATCCTGTCACAATCAGGATTATTTTTGAAAGAGTAAGCTTTTTTTGAGAGCTCATTTCCACGGTCACTACCTCAAAAGGCTTTAATACTTAGCAGACTTCTTTCAATAAAACCCACTCTTCTTCTGTAGGTAAAGTTACAGGATTATGCAGAACGCCTACGGCTGCAGACACTGGTTCACTTAATAACAGCACTCTTTCCATCATATAGTAGTTGGAATTCTACCTTGTCTGCACATCATTATTACTTTGAAAGGAACAACACTCGGCTTCATTTGAATTTGAGTTTTGAATAGTTTGCTATTTGCCTGTGAAATCCGATGAAAACGTTCGGCGATTTTTTTAATGTTGCTTTGTAATCGTTCAATATTCTTAAGGCTATCCCTGACAATTAAATTGAAAGTATGTGCAAAACACGGAATATGGGCCCAGCCTGTAGCTCTTACTGCTGCTACAATATTAGCCGCATTATCTCTAACAACTGGGTACACCTTGTCAGAAATATCCCATTCGTGGGCTATTCGTCGTAATTCCTGAGCTAAATTTTCAGCGGTATGCCTACCATCGAAGTTAAAACACGACAACAGGCAGCCATGAAACATCCAGCCATCTGATATAAAGTGTGCCGTGACAGCTACATATATCCTTCGATGTTGATTGAAGTCCAACTATCAGTACTTAATGTAATATAATCTGCTGTTTGAAGAAGTGCTTTCAGGGTTTGGACTTTTTCATCGTATTTAGCAGGCATTAAAGACTTACTAAAAGTTGGCCTACTGGGACGGTTCAAGTTCGTTCAAGAGTTCGCGAAACCCAAGATCTTCAACTACTGAAAAAGGCGAATATCTTTTATGATCATATTTAATACCAAACCGTTGATTTTTTTCTGTCGAGTTAAAGAAATGAGTTTAGATCAGGGGCGTGCAGTCCATGGAAGCAAGGGAAGCAGTGCTTCCCCTAAAAAGTTACAAAACATCATATTCTAAAATGTACTTTTTGAAATAGGAGACAATTAATTTAGTTACATTAAAAGCGCTAAGAATTATCTTAATTATCCGGCCCATAACAAATGTGGCCTTGACTCCGACCGAGCCACAGTTAAAATCCAATGGAATCTATGCCGGCCGCTAGCTTCTATGCAGCCAAGCCATATGCAATGCATGTATGCCTGATCGCTTGTGCGTTGAGAGGTTAGTGAACTTTCCATCGCCTGAATTCGTCTGCTGAGTAGTCGGGTGCTAAAGCGGGCGCGGAAGCTATCGTTGACGTAGGTTCTTTGTGTTATCGGTCCAGGATTTACTTAGTTTAATGGCTAAATATGATGATTGCCTAAAAAATCATTTAGAGCGTTTTTCGCGGAACGTCGAATCGTATCCAGAATGAGTTAATTTCCACTGTTGCAACCATTAATTTAAAAATAATTAAGCAGGAGATTGGCAGACTTTGACCTGTTTTGGGAGAAAACTATGACGTTAAATGTAGAGCCACAAGCCAAGCGTCTTCGAACAGACAGGGTGGGACATATTCAAATGTCATACAGACGCCTCTTTTATGATATAATCGATCAAATTCAGCAACAAATAAACTATAGATTTAACGGTTTAAATTATTTTAAATTCCTCAAGCTCTGCAATTTTGCTGCATTTAAGGAAAAACTTTTTCAGAAGATGCGTTTAAATATCTTCTTCTTCATTAGGGCCAGCTCTTCGACCGATTGTTACTGCGATCTGAACTGAAAGTGATTTACGAAACTGATGATTAGTACAAAAATAACGTTAAAGAACTAATTCAATTTTTAATAGACAAGGAGCTAGAAGATGCCTACACAGAAGTGTCGAAATTGTGTGAATTAGTATTGAAAATACCTGCCACAAGTTCGTCAGTAGAACGCAATTTTTCAACACTTCGTACAAATTCGTAAGAAATTCAACGGGCCAGGAATGACTTTCGGAAATATCGCTGTTGTCCATTGAAAGCAAATTTCTCCAAAATATGTCAGAGCATCCAGGTTTTTATGATGACGTAATTGACGGATTTGCAAAAAGTGATCGAAGAATCGAACTACATTACAAATAGGTAAGGTACTTATTCATTCCTTTAAGTGCGCAACAATTTACCATTCAAGGAGATGCCCGAGGGGGCGCCGGATCCTTGTTTTGTTAACGATTTTAATGACTTTTGGGTAAAAATTGGGCGCGGTCCCTCAAATTTTTCAGCCTGCGGTGGGTTAGCCTTCAGCGGCGTCTGCGGCGGGCTTTTTTGTGTCGGCACCAAATTCAACGAACTGCCGCTGCTTCCCTTTCTTAAAATTTCACCGCACGCCCCTGGTTTAGATATGAATCCCTTTAAAGTTTATTGCTTCTTAATAATCAAGAACGATGACATACCTGCTTTTTTTCAATTCCGCCAACAACTTCTGTACTGTTTATGAAAGTCGATGGTTGTGACATGTTTGACGAGGTTGATGCTTGTTGTGACAGTGATACTGCCGAGGATGTTGATGCTTGTTGTGACAGTGATACTTCCGAGGTCGTTGATGCTTGTTATTGTGGCCTGGACGATGTCGATGAACCTAAAATTAAAATATAGTAGGGTAATAAAATATGTGTAGTTGTCTACAATCTAAGAAACACGCTTTTAACGTACTAAAAATAAAATAAAGTAATTTCCGAATGTCCAATGACTATGACAGTTTTAATTCTTTTCCGGAATTATACCTCATTAAAGAATATTAAAATACCGACATACCTTCATCTTCATTCCCTTCAGTAGATGATCTGTAATCTTCATATTCGCCGGCTATCTTTTTTTCGGAAGGTTCGTTCAAAATTATTGTTGGATGCTTTACTTTCGGGTGTTTCCTTAGATTCGACACATTTCCGCCTTTGTAGGAATAAATGTTTCTACATAAATTGCATTTGGCTTTTTGATCCGATAAAATATCAAAGTGCATCCAAATTGAACTTCTTTTTATTACCGACTTTTCCATATTTTTGTTAAAACCAATAATTAGAAAGACGGATTTTTCACGAGGGAAACATTTATTTTAAAAGAACGATCCGAACAGTTTTCGACAAAATTTAATACTGATCCACTATTTTATATTTTATGCCACTCTTGGCTTAATAACCTAAATAAACTCATTAAGATAAAATTATGTGACACCGCACCAATAACCAATTATCGAACACAGATGTATCATGTTACCTAAGTGAATGCCTTACTATTCTTAACTTGAGCTAGTTCTTCGTATTTGGTAAAAATAATGAACAAATATACATTTTCTGCTTAACTAAATAACATTTTTTTAGAAAACAGTGAGCATACAGCGAAATAATACTAAATATAATAATAAACGAATAATACGTAATAATAACAAAAAACTAGAGCGTAATGGTAATGCAAAATGCATGCATAAATTAAATATCAACGCTGGAATGCTGAAAATCAACGTCTAACCCAAAAAATTCTTTGCGAAAACTATTTGTGATTCCCCAAAATCCCAAACAAGTGTTGATGTATCAACAAATATACAAAAAACCTTCTCATGTGATGTCGCCATCTGCGAACGTAAACATTAAGACTCGTGCGCGCGAATAAAAAATAAACAGAA
>JAEQML010080854.1:0-11435 GCA_016904865.1 Pissodes strobi | reverse complement strand
GCAGTGTGTAGTTGAAGAGTTTTGTGGTTTCGTCTAGTGGTAAGTTATGTTGTGGTGGTTTGTATACTGAATGAATGACAATGTCTCCGTCAGTTAGACTGACTTTGATGCTTGTCACCTCCATGCCCTGGTGGTTGTATTGCGTCATGTGTAATGTTGTTTTTTACAAAAATGGCAGTGCCGCCCCCCATACGCTGCGCCCTGTCATTTCTATAGATTGTGTAGTTTTTGATGTGTAATCTTGTTTGTGGGCGTAAGAATGTTTCCTGTACGAGTGCAATGTCTATGCTATTTTCAGTCAGGTAGTCAGCAAACTCGTGTCTTTTGGGGTAAAGAGAGTTCGCGTTCCAACTGACTAAAAATAGGTGCTTAGGTTTATTAGCCATTGAAATTTGCAAATAATCTCAATGTTGGATTTTTATTAATTATATCTGAAATTTTATTCAGTTTTGCTACTATGTCTTGTTCAGACATAGTTAGAAGAGCAATTAATCCGTTTGCTTGCGGCATTGCACTCGCTTGGGAGTTTGTGTTTGTGTTTTTGTTTGTGGGTGTTGTTTGTGTAGGTTTTGGAGCTTGTTGTTGTTGTTGTTGTTATTTTTGTGGTTTTGTGACTTGTGCGAATGGTATGTTTGTGTTCACAGGCCGTGTTTGTGGCAGAGGTTTCTTGTAGTTAGGGTTTTTGGAGCACATTGAGTAGTTTGCGGGGTGTTCCCCCCCGCAGTTGCAACACTTTGCTGGGGTATCAGTTGTTTTGGTGCACTCTTTGTAAAAGTGCGGACCTGCGCACCTATGGCACACAGGTTTGGCGTAGCAGTTTGAAATGGTGTGTCCAAACTGCTGGCACTTGTGACATTGAGTGTGTATTTTGTTCGTGCTACCTCTCTGAAGCTCTACACTTACTGGCATGTAATTGATTCTGTCTTCTTCCAAAATTTTGATGTCGGACTGAGGAAGAAGTACTTTGACTGAGTTGGTAAGAAACTGACGTCTCCTACCGACCTTCAGCCAGTAAATTTCCTTGGGGGAATAGCCCCTGTCCTCTAGGTCGTTTTTGATATCCTCAATATTCATTTTATTATCAAGGCCTTTGATGATGACGTTGAGGAGCCTATCTTCCGGAAGGAAGTAGGAATGATAGGGGTACTTTTTACCCTGTAAGTATCTAGTGATGCCTCTATGGTCTCCAGGAGTATTTGGGGTTAATTGAATGCCAAGTTTGGATTTTTTGACATTTCCAAAACCAAGTTACAGAATTGTCAAGTCTTGGAATATTATTTTCCAGTGCTCTGGGCATCTGATGGTGATAGGCACCACATCTGATTTTTTGGGGGCTGATTGGGCATTTGGGGTGGGTTGGTGGGCTTTGTTTTGTGGTTGAGTTTGGGCCGAAGTACTGGCCTCTGCGTGCTTCTTCATCGAAGCAGCTAATATGGGTTTGACTGTGGCTGGGAAATTATTGGGAGGGATCGTGTCCCTCTTGGATTTTTTCAGAGGTGGGAATTCCTCTGAATTGGGCATTTTGGAAGGATTCTCGGAGTCAGAAGAGACTTCCATCTCTTCGTCCTCCTTGGTTTCAACTGCGGGGGGGGGGGGGGGGGGGCACTATATTCTGTGTAATGTTTTGTTGAGTGGGTGTGTCTGTGTTTGTGTTTTGCGGCACATTAAAATGGGTCGACATGTTTTTCATCTCTGTAGAAAGTTCATTTAGTTTTGCCAAAAGTTGTGCAATTTGAGCACTCTGCTCATGAATTAGTTTGCGACTTTTATCTGAGTCTGATCTTAATTTTATGATAGTTTTCCTGAGCTCAAGGTTTTCCGCCTCAAGCTTTTTAATTAGAGACGACTCCATTTTAATGTGTGTTTTATGTTGTGTTATTGTGTTTGAAGTGTGTTTCAACTTACTTGTGTGAACTTTTGTGACTGGTGATTTATCTCTCTCTTTCCTCACCGCTCCGGTCATCGCCTCTTCCGGCGGAATTTTCGCTGTGCAGGCTTCCCTGCCGCCTGAATTTTCTGCTTCCTTCGTTTTGTTGTGGTGGGTTTCTACTGTAGTATGTTTACAAAGTGACGAGATACATGCACTCTAAGTACGATCGTGCCGTCACTCTGTGTTGCGCTTGTTGCGCTAACGTCGAACGATTTTATACGCCAGCGTAAGCCAACGTCAAACGATTTTTGGTCGCATACACTACACTGAAAAGTATAGTGCTGCTTTGTGTGTCGTTAGCGTATTTTACCTCACTTCACTTTTTGACTGTGTTCGCAGAGCGGATTGGTAAACGTGTTGCCAGCGCGGCCGAAGCAACAGAACTAATGTCTTCTGTTTATGTACCTATTCACCATTTTATATTATTTCATATTTTTTGCTTATTTTTCCCAGATCTTTCAAGGATGTACCTAAGACTTACGTCGATCAAAGTGTTTGGTTAGTGTGTGGCGTTTTTTTGCCGCAAAAGATTGCCAACGGTTAGCTCTTAATGCGGAGGCTTGGGTTCTTGGCATATGACCTTTGTGTACTTAAATTGGGCGCCACGTAATTTGGATATGAATGTTACGGTTTCAAAGAATTATTTTTATTATAATGAAAATAAATATTATTTTACAAAATATTGACAACATCATGGAGGAATAGTATTATAATGATGACCTGGGGATATGATAAACTGTTGACTTGAGGGAACAGAATTATGTACATTTTGGTCAATAACGTGGTAAACAGCAGATGGCCCACCACAATGGGATGATATAGAAGATGATATAGTAGATGAAATGTTTTGTTGATAGGCAAATTGATCCACTAATTCCTGTACACGACAACGGAAAGATAATATTTTGTTTACAGGTATTTTTCTCACATGTGGCAGCAGGGAACAGAATTATGTACATTTTGATCAATAACGTGGTAAACAGCAGCTGGCCCACCACAATGGGATGATATAGAAGATGATGGAGTATATGAAATGTTTCTTTGATAGGCAAATTGATCCACTAATTTCTGTACACGACAACGGAAAGATAATATTTTGTTTGCAGGTATTTTTCTCACATGTGGCAACAAACTTTTGAAAAATGAAAGATGTTCGTCTTCTTGATGAGTATTTATTTTAGCTTTACTTTCTTTAGCTTTACTTTCTAGATATTCTACTTTTCTTCTTTATATTTCCAGCATTGATGCTTGATATGTATCATTAAACCCGCGTCTTTTTGTTTTGCCGTAACATGAGCCGGAATCGAGCTGGATTTACTTCAAGTCGATGATGTTAAAAAAAATATCCACGGCCCTTTCCTGTCCACGTTCACTAGTTTCAAAACCTTCTTCATTACCGCTATTCTCATTAGATTCAATATAAAATAGGACCATTTGGATGTAGGCGCATCTTCTACAGCATATCCAGATCTTGGCAAAGGATGTTTCCCCAATTCAACAGAATATTGGTCACGCAAATACTTCCACTGTTTTCGCACCTTCGCTGCAGATTTTTTTTCAATATAATTTTGTTATTATCTTTATTTAATAAAAAACAATTTTGTCACAGATATTTGGCAACCGGGTCTTCATTTAGGCATCTTGCATTTTCATTCCGAATTGCGCGTCCACTTTAGGTAAAATATTTCCAGAAACGGTCTCTTATTATATGGGATGTGTTACAACCTGTTCATATGTCAGCACCGAAAAAAAAAAGGATTTTCAAAGAATATCAGAAGATTTGTTATTTAGTATAGATCAACAATTTTATAGAACGATATTTGGAACTTTCCGCATTGCATTGAGGCCATTGACGGACAACACATCCGCGTTCTTTGTCCAAAAAAATTCAGGATCGATGTTTTATAATTATAAACAAATTTTTTCGTAGTTTTACAAGGCCTAGCCGACGCTAATTACAAATTTATTGCTGTAGAAATTGGCGCTTATGGCAAACAGAGCGGCGGTGGTACATTTCAAGCATCGGAACTATACCGCCAATCAAAGAATAAGAAATTAAATTTTCCGGATCCATCAGATTTTCCTCAAACAACAACAAAATCACCTTTTATATTAATAAGTGAGGAAGCAATTCCACTTCTACATTTTCGTTTAAAACCTTTTAGTGGAAAAAAGTTTTGAGCAGTGTTAACAAACGCTTATCTAGCACTAGAAAGTGCATTGAATGTACATTTGGAATAATTACGGCAAAATGGCATATGCTTTCAAAATGCCTTAAACCAATATTCAGACAGCAGACCCTATTACTAATGTATTTTGCATTTTACATAATACAATCATCGATAAGGAAGGCTTTCAAAGACATCTTAGCGATGCCGAATATTGCCAGGTAAATACCGAAAGACGAATAAAATGAAGACCTCTAAATGAAGCTAAAAATATTCGCGATATATTTTCAACGTATTTTTCAGAACATCCTTTATCATACCTTCTAAAACATCGATAAATATCAATTACACTAAATACGTTTGTAAAAAAATATTATACACACTTACCTTCTTCCTTGGTTACGGCACATTTCTTTCCAATATTTATCAACCACATTTCGGTTACTATGCAGCTTATGCCTTTTGTCCCAAATAGGGTATTTTTCAAACACTGCCGCTATAAGTAAAGCTACACACACAAAGAAAGCAGATTACCCAGCGCCTACTTTCGGCGCTGAATCTCGGTGCCGGTTTTCCCGCTAGTACATACATAAAGAACGCTGATTGCGGCTGATAGTTAAAAAGCAGATTTTGTGAGGGCAAGATGTCCAACTCATCCTCCGATGAAGAATGTGTTCTACTGGAAAATGTTTTTCTGCGGTTTCAAAGACCAAGGCAAGGAATACATCCAGTAAATCAAGAGCGAGTAGTTTATGGAGAATATCACCACCTATTTCTAACTTTGAAAGAACACGAAGAACGGTTTTTTTTCAGTACATGAGAATGACGCTAAACACATTTAATTATATTTTGGGAAAAAAAACGAACAACGGCTAACAAAAACTTGGTGCAACTGGCACAAACAGCCAATTCTTCCCGAGGAAAGACTTGTAATAACTATTAGGTAAGCAAAAACCTCAATTTTTATCTTAATAAAATTTATTAAACAATACTCATAGTTTTAAGAAAAATAAATAATAAAATTGAACGGCAAAAAACAAATGAAAATAAAATTATTAATAAGTCACATATTAAACTGTGCAAACGTAAACATTGTCCTAATTATTATGCAGATATAAGCCCAATATTTATCTAAAGGTCTCCTGAATATCGTTCTACATATGCATCTAGTTCAAGTGGATAATTAGCTTGAATATGCATACCCTGTGTAGTAAGCATGTATGATGAAGAAAGTGAAGTGGAACTGCTACGACCTGGATAAACTTGATTAGTTTGTGAACGTTTGTACATAAATTCTTCAACAAGTTGTTGCACACGCCCTCGAAATGAAAGTATTTCGTTATCTGGAATTTTACGCACTAAAGGGAGCAAACTTTTATAACAGGATAAGTGATCATCATCCTTCTCCGTCACTTGTTGTTTATGCCAAATTTCAGTTTCCCGTTTTCTTTTAATTAATTTCGGGGTATTGTTTACTATTTTCTTTCCACCGTTATTTGTTTCGATTTCGTTCGTTTCATTTATTTGGGATGTACCATTATCTTCATTTTGCTGCGTGTTTATTTCACTATCTACACTGTCATTTGAAACCTCTTTAGTACTTTAATTTTCTTGACTATTTTCATTTTCGATTTGGTTTGTGTATTTGTTTGTGTATTTGATTCTGTACTGCAATTTCCAGTAGAAACTCTGGCTTTTACAATGTCTTTCAAAAAGAGAAGCGAATGAAAATATGACCATTTTGACGTGCAATCAATTTGAAGAATTACTGAGTTTACTGCACGAGGATTTATTAAAACAAACAACTCGTTTTCGAAGGCCAGTTGAACCAGAAGAACGTTTAGCGATTAGGTAATTAAATATTTTTTTTTGCTCTACATTTTAATTAACTTGCTTTTATTACAAAACAAATATATCTACGTATAAAAAAAGAAAAAACCTAAGCTGAGGTAATAACAAACTAAAAATGATATTCTAAAATATTTTTTTAAGAAAAACGTACATGTTGATATGAGATAACCTAGGTGCTATTCGTTCTGGCGCTGAGGCAACACAAGGAACTCTCGTACTGCCGCAGATGTAGAATCATCACTATATCCTGGCGTATACGAACTAGTTGCGTCTAATGGATTTAACAAGGAGTAATATGTCTTCGTGGATGATCCTGCTTCAGAGTTCTGCGGATTTTGATAATACCGAGTGACAGGTTGTGGCGTCTGCGAAGATGTCTGTATAGAATAAATAGATTCATGTCTGTAATGTTGCAGGCTGTGAGTGTCTGCCTGATTTTCGCTGAAGCACATCAGCTTCAGCGCTATTAACGATCTTGAAAACGACACCCTTAATGCGAATTTGTATGTCTTCAGGAAATGTTTTTACAGTTTTTCCTAAATTCGTGAAAAACTCTACTACCGTATCCGCTTCATTATTATTTTGTTGCGAATAATTTTATTTCTATATAGGATTGAAATAAGGCATTTGTAGATGTCGTGGCAGTAGCACTATGGTGTGCAATTTTTTTTCTTTGTGATCGACGACTGCTACACGAACTGTCAGTATGTATCGAAATTGGAGTGGAAGACGGAGAAATATGCTCTAGAGTTTCATTTTCGTCATCACTGATTGAAGGTGGCAAGTTAGTCAATGTCTCTTCCTCATTGCTGATATATGGGTTGAGAAACTCTAAACTCCTTTTCATATCTTATGGGTTTCAATTTTCCTGCAGCTTGGCTACTCTTAGTTTGACGTAACTTCTTGGCACGTCGGTATTTATCTCCAATTCTTTTCCATTTATCTCGACACTCTGCCGCTGAAAAAGAAATACTCGGTTAAAACATCATTAGAGAAATGTTGATATTTTTAGAAAATATGTAATCCATTGACATTTTTTTTTCGCCTCCAGATTATTTACCTACTTTACCATAAACATACTTATTTAAATAACCGAAAAATAAATAAACTGCTGTTTTTCAGACTTTTGGCAACAGGGAACTCATTTCGATCGATAGCCTTCAATGCTCGCTTAGGACAAAATGTCCATTCCCACTGAGGGAGAATGGAATCGTATAACAACAGAATTCTGGGAGAAATTGAATTTTCCAAATTGCATCGGCGCGTTGGGCGGAAAGCATGTTGTTATCGAAAGTCCCGCACGTAGCGGCTCAAAATATTTTTGCTACAAGAAAACTTTCTATTGTGCTGCTTGCTTTAGTTGACGCCAATTGCAAATTTATAATAGTAGATATAGGAGGACTAGGTAAAAATTCAGACGGGAGTATATTTGCAAACTCTAACCTTGGAAAAGCGTTGACAGATAATAAATTTAATTTATCTGGTGACAAGCCCTTTCCAAGGACTGAAGACGGTAGTATACCTCACGTTATAGTTGCTGATGCAGCATTTCCTCTGGGGAGGAACCTTATCCTGGTAATCAAGTTGCAGTGAATGAAGGAAAAAAATATTCATTTACAGATTAAGTAGAGCACGGCGCGTAAGTGAGAATGCCTTTGGGATATTGACAAGAATATTCCGTATTTATGAGAGACGTTTATCGATGACTTCTGAGCATGTAAATATTGTAGTAGCAGCTCCGTTCTGCTTACATAATTTTCTAATAAATAGCTCAACAAACTGGTCTCGCGAAGAATCAAAGGAGAGTTTTGTAAACGACGGATTGAGAAATTTACCATCAATGGGAGGAAATGCAACTCAAATTGCACTAGGAATTTGAGAAAAATTCAAAAGATATTTCCTTTAAGAAATGGGTTCGTTACCGTGGCAATGGAATGTTGTGCGGAGAGGCTTACATCACATTGAAAATAATAATTATTACTTATCACTTATCTCATTTCACTGAGCTTATATATACTACCGTTTATCATTTTATACACTATACCTATACTACTACTTACGAGATTGTTTCAATATTTCTGCTATTTCTTGCCATATGTTCTTTATTCGTTGCTCATCGTGATATCTGTGATTTCCAGTATCGTAGATCCCTTTGTATTGCGATACTAATGAAATGAATAGTTCCGCATTCATTTTGAAAATTACAATAACAAAAAAATGCTGAATATATAAATTTCGCCAACAAAGCACTGCGTTTACTAGAAGCGGGAAGCGGACGGGTTGGGACTTGTCGCAGGGTTTGCATAAATCCGCCTGGCGACGAATTCAGCAGCCCGTTGCGATCCGACCCGGTCCGGTCCGCCTAGTGGACGCGCGCCTTTCCTTTTTAAAATAAAAAGCTGTGACCCGTGGCGTTAATTGTGGGATATCGTAAACATTTTTCGTGTCCACAGTAAATTTATTTGTTATAAAAGTATTACCACATTTACTGTTCAGAATTACATTTGAAATAGACAATAATACTTTTCAGAACTTTAACCAACAATACAAGCAAACACATTTCAATTTAAGAACTAAAGATCACCATAGTTTCTGGTATACCAAATTGAATATGATTCAGGTCTTTTCGGGACTTTTGAAAAGGACATATACTTATTTATAGAGGCAAACGTATTGTGAAGTAAAATGGAAATCTAACGAAATGCGTCAAAATATTTTATTGTAAGGGTATACTGGGTTTGTATGTGTGTTATTACGTTAACTTTTAAACTGACTGAGGCGAGGCTTTAATAAAACAAAATAATGTTGACCTTTGACAGCATAAACATTTTTAGCTGCTTATCGGTAATATTAATATCAATAATAATTAATGGGTAACTTAATATTAATATCCTTTAATACTGATAAAGCCATTTTCAGACAAAAATATTTTACAGCTATTTCTGTAGTCAAAAATTATTTTGTTCTTTTTGGAACAGTCTTTAGAAATAATTAATTTTTTAAAACACAATGCAAATAATTAGGACATAATACTAAAATACACTCGAAAATGTGCCAAATAAGTGATGTTGACAAAACTAATTATGTATCTTCTTGGTTAGACCATTACGTATATCTTGATAATGGCTGAATATAAGCCGAACCACGTGTAGATGTGTATTTATTGTTTTATACATTAAATGTTTTTGTGTATATGACCGATACCCGAGATTTATTGCATATTTTACTAATATAATGGTTAAGAAGACATAATTTCCTTGATACTAAAATATTGCAGTGTTAATTGAACCTCGTATAAGCGGACCACTCTATATGTTGCCAAGATGAAAATACATTTTTATCAAAGTTATGTAATTATGATCCGAGAAAAAGGCGAGAAAATCGAAATTAGGAATTTTAATTAATTAAATGTAATTAACCATTTTTTTTTACCACATAATATGTAAGTATGTGTATAAAATTTGAGCTCAATAAGATAACGGGTAGCGGGTTAAACCTGCCTGCAAACTTCACCTAAATGTACAAATTAACAATCAAACAGACTGACTAACAAGGCAAGTTAAATAAAAGCTTGTAAAAATAAATACTTATTAATGATGATTTCAAAATATATCTAGTTAAACATTAGGTGTCTCTAATAAATCGATGATATCGCGATTAAAAATGCCTTCATGTCTGGGGGGGTAGAACTCTTAAGTTAGATATCAAGGGACCAGAGGAAACTAAAAGAACATTAAATAAATCTTCATTGGTAAATTTTGGATTTATTTTCCTAGTATTATGTTCACGATAATATCTTACCTCTTTATGTCGTGCTTCCTGGGCATCTTCTCCCAACTGGCCAATGGGAAGTAAGAAATTATCAATAACCTCCTTACTGTGAATTAATATTTTATGCACGGTGGGAGGTATAGGATACCAGTCATACAAACTTACATACATTTGGGCAGTTTCATAAGAATACTGATCAAACCGAAAATAATTAATTAGGTAATTACAATTTAAAGTCCTTAATATTACATTACATCTATAAATTAGATTTTTGCTCTATACCAGTTAATCTCGAAGACAATATTGGATCGGCAAAAAAATTTCGGGCAGTATTCCCATCATTGGTTTTCCCAACGCCTACTTTCGGGATATCTATTAACAAACCCGTTTCCTTCCTGAACATTTTATTTATTTCTTGTTTTCTGTTATTATATGCATCTTTCAAATTTTGTGGAACCCGCCAAATTTTCAAGTGTATTCTATAAGAACTATGTATTAAACATCCAAAAAAATCTAATATACTCATGAAGTATAGACAAGCCTAAACTAAGCGAAACCGGATCAGTGGGTAATGCTTTAACATACTCTAAAACATTAAATTGTGTTGGATCTGCTTTACAAATGTAGCATTTTTGAGATGAAGTTTATACACTTTTCCGTCAACCATAGTTTTTGCCATTTTATGATATAACGTATTTTTTGCCATTTTTAGTAACTACAGTTGGAGAAAGCTGACTTATCTGACTTTCCACTTGAGAAAACTCGGATTTTATAACGTCATTAGTTTCCTTAATGAACTGGATTTTGACTGGTCTGCAGAACCGAGTAGACGATGTTTTGGGATTTTGCCATAGAACTAAACATTTTTCTGACTTACGTTCAAAACTAAGTTGCAATGGCATGTTGTCAATATGTTAGAATCATCACCTTCACATTTTTGCTTATATTTTTTTTGACTACCACTTCCATCTGATTCTCACTTATAAATGATTTTTAAAGGTATTTCAGGTTCCAAGACATTTTTAAAAGTAGGCATAATAACTTCTTGTGAATCAATTATACGATTTGTTGTATGATCCAGCAGATTTTGTAAAGGCACCTCTGCAGATAAATTAGTCGCTGAAACGTTACAAGGATAACAGCTTTTCTTTTCCTCTATAATTTTGTCGTATGTCGGAAATAAATTTTTGAAATCCTTTTTATTTACTAAAGATCTTAGTCCTATGTATTGGTGTCGAGTAAATTTGAAACTTATAAAAAATGCTAAAGCCTCATGCGCTGAAAACGACATTTTTTTTAAAGTCCTGTCTGCTAGAATCCAACTTCTTCAGTCGCGTTGCAATTTTTGGAGAAGCTCTCATTTTAGATAGGATGGGTGCAGCATCCCGTTTACCGCCAGCACGTAGCTTCATCTCGGCCGCAAAATAAATTTCTTCCTCAGTTTTTTCTTTAACATCGGCCTGGACCCTTCTTCGCTTTGTTTGTAAACTTCCATTAGCAAATGAAGCTTTCCGGCGACCCAATCTAGGCTCACCACTAGTGGAAGGTGTAGCTGGATTATTGTTAGAAGTTACAATAACCGCATTAAGCCAGCATGCGTTCTTTTTTAAATGCTTCTAAATATCTTCGAGATTTTTTCCACTTATCCCATAGACATTTTTTCAATATCTTTTTCCAGTAACTTATTATCACTGTCAGATAACTGTTCACATCGT
>MU197032.1:379-11438 GCA_016904865.1 Pissodes strobi | reverse complement strand
ATTTGCGCTTTGTACAGCAAGAGCAACTGCTGCGGTGTATAGAGTTTCTTGTTGCGAAATAGCGCACCAAGCTTCTGGGAGGCTGATTTTGCGATGTTAGCAACATGGTCATGCCATGACATATTGCTGTTGACCGAGACACCCAGCAGCCCGATTGACGAGGATGAAGGAATGGTCGATCCTGCCATAATGATGTCAGGGCCCGCTGTATTGGCCCTCTTAGTAAACGTTGCTGCTTGGGTCTTTGCTGCATTGAACTGGACCAAATTTCGGTCGCCCCAAGTTTGAACTTTCTCCAGGTCTTGATTAATTGCTGTAATCTGCTCCTGTCTGCGGTGATGAGTCTCAGTCGCTGGTAAGGGTTTTTCTGATCTAAAGTGGGAGACAAGGGTACTGTTATCTGCAAAACTGTAAACAGGATTATTTGTTTCGGTCAGCAGGTCATTAATATAGATGAGGAACAGAGTTGGTGAAAGTATTGCGCCCTGAGGCACGCCCGCGTTGATGGTGAATGTGTCCGAGATGTGTCCATCGACTGCAACGTGCAGAGATCGGCTCTTAAGGAAACTGGCAAGCCAGCTGCAGAGAGAGGCTGGCAGTCCGAAGGACGGTAGTTTGTTGAGCAGTCCGTCATGCCAAACTCTGTCGAATGCCTTTGAAATATCCAACGCAATCGCTCGAGACTCTCCGTAGTTCTCAATTGCCCTACTCCATATATGAGTGACATAGGCCAATATATCTCCTGTCGATCTCTCTTTGCGAAAGCCGTATTGATTATCGCTGATTATTTTGTTGTTCTCGAGGTACTTGAGTAGTTGCTGATTGACTACACGTTCCATGACTTTGGAGATTATTGGAAGCAAGGCAATTGGACGATAGTTTGAGGGCGTGGTTTTCTTGCCTTTTTTTGGAACAGGTTGCACTCGAGCGACTTTCCAAGAAGATGGGTAAATCCCTTTACCGTAAGACAGAGAAAAAAGCCTGGAAAAAACGGGTGTTAGTTCGTTGGCGCAGTTCTTTAACACGATGGCAGGTATTCCGTCCGGTCCTGATGCCTTTTGCGTATCTAGATTTTTAAGAATTTTACGAATATCACGGTGATGAAATTTGACTTCTGCCATGGTAGTGTTGATGTTCGATATGGTGGGGAGAGTTTTGCCTTGGGGGACGTCCAAGGTAGAGTGCGAAGAAAACATTTTGGCGAGCATGTTTGCTTTTTCCTTGGCTGTAGTCGCCGTGATGCCACGTTCGTCTGTCAAAGGTGGGAGAGACGTTTCTGTAAAGTTGTTACTTACTGCCTTTGCTACCGACCAGAAATTCCTGGAGCCACTTGGGCATTGCAAAAGTTTATTCCTGATCCTTTGATTGTGTTTGTCCTTAGTTTCGTCGATAACACGCTTGCATTCGTTTCTCGCTTCGACAAAATAATTGCGATTTTCAGCGGTCTGATTTTGCTGCCAGTACTTGTAGGCTTGCTGGTTCCTACCCACAGCTCTTTCGCATCTTCTGTCGAACCAGGGCTTTCCTTTTGATGGTAACTTGATGGAATTTGGGATGTATGCTTCCATTCCTGAGGAGATTACTTGCGTGATCTTTTCGCAGCAGACTGACGGGTCGTCAGCGCCAAAGCAGACGTCGAGCCAAGGAAAATCTAGGTAGAACTCCCTTAGATCGCCCCAGTTTGCAGAATTGTAATGCCAGATTTTGCGAGGCAATGGTGGATCCTTCTGTATGAGTGGCAATTCACAAACCGTTGTAATAAGTTTGTGGTCGGAAGTACCTAATGGCGGACCAACTGTAGCTGTGTATTGGTCAGGATTGGTGGTGAGAAAAAGATCCAGGAGGGCGGCGAATTCGCCCCTCTCTGAGATTCGAGTTGGTTCGTCTACAATTTGAGTAAGCCCGCAGCTGATGGCGAATGCTTCAGCCTCTCTACCTTCGTTGTCGGTCTTGTTGTGATGTTTGAGCCAGTTGGTGTTGTGTGCATTGAAGTCTCCCAGAACGATTATTTCTGAACTGGGGTGATCGACCTGTATTGAGTCAAAAGTGGTAGCTAGTGTTGAAAAAAAGCTTTGGTAGGCTCTATCGCTCGGAGGGCGATAGAGACAACATATAAACTTGGTTAATCCCTTGGCGGTGAACTTGAGCCACATGACGTCAAGGTTGTTCGGTTCGAGTGTTTCCTCTCGGTGACATGAAAGGTCGCTTCGGACAAAAAGGCATATTCCGAACTTATGTCTAAATCGGGTATGTAAGTCGTAACCAGGATAAGGATAGTTCACTGTTGTTGTTGTAGAACATACTTGTGTTTCTGTAAGGGCTAGTATGTGTGGTCTATTTTCTTGTAGATGTTGGTGTACCGAATTTATGTTTGTATTTAGGCCTCTTATGTTGCAGAAATCAATTCTAAATTGGTTCGGTATCTTTGCTGTCTCTGAAATGCGGAATGAAGGGTAATAAAATAGTAGATGTTAGAGACAATAGTTGATAAATTAGAACTGGATGTAGGTATATAAAATACCATCTATAACACTATAAAGTGTTATAGATGTTTTGAGGAAAGCTGGAGTCCAAAACTATTTATAGCTTTAACAATAAAGTACATAATACTCCAGTAAAGTATTTTCTACATGTTCTTTAATATTTAAATTTGTGCGCTGTATATTGTGAACCATGGAGTTCTCAGTTAAGGCACCACACCAGAAATTCGTTTCATCTATATCACCAGATGGTTATCGAATGTTAGAGAAGGATATGTTTATTTATGATGACAAACAAGTTCAAAAGAATCAGTGCTTGTCGTGAAAAGATCGTGTGGATCCGATTAAAAAATTATGGGTCATCCGTTTGGAAGGCGAAGTAATAAAAGCTGAAAGGGACACCCAGTGGGTGGTAGTAAATCAATCTGTAATTTGGATTAACACGTCTTCCGGCAACCAAAATGTCAAGCTTAAGTGAAAAAATCATATTGAGGAAGGATTGCTTCAAAAGTGCTGAAAACCTTGATTGTAGAGGCGACGATAGTGTTCAAAAGTGTTCCCTCATGACCGGAGTTGAAAACATAACATAACTGTCAATTGAATTTTGAAAGTAGAAAAGGCAGTAGGGGTTACTGCGCCAAAGCCAAAAGCAGGTAAAGTAAAACCGAACCTGACAAAAGATGTGAAAAATTCGCTAAGAAGAATCATTCATGGGATTTTCATTCAAAGAAAAAAATCCAACTTTGGATTTAATTCTAGAGGCAGTTAAAAGTGACCCACAAATACCAACGATGGACAAGACCAAACTGCGGGACGTTTTAAAATCTCTCAATTTTCGTTGGGAAAAATTTCAAAGAAAACCCTTGTTAATTGAAAAGGAGAAGAAAATTAGACATGAACATATTCAAGGAAAATGTGTTTGTTATTTAGACGAAACTTGAATAAATGAAGGGTACACCGCAAATAAGTTTTGACAGGCAAAAACCTTCTGAGTTTAAGACAAACTTTTATGGAAGTTTGGTCAACTGGTCTCCGTCCACCATCTGGAATAGGCCGCCGATTAATTATAACACATAATCGCTTCACGGGCACTTCAACAAAATTATTAATATATTATTAAAGTGAATACATGAAAATAGTATATCTTAGGGTCAACTTATAGAGAATTTTGTAGTGAGAATAGATCGATTAGCAGATAATTGAAAACTAACCCAAATTAGGCCTATTAATTATCAACTATTTCTCTGTAATTAGAGAAGATTCATTTATGGTTCTAATTAGGTAGTAGGTGATTGCGGAAGTTTCGATTTTGAACACTATAAAATATGTCTACGAGCGTCAAATGTTGCAAGAAGAAGGAGTTTGGAAACCTGGTCTGCACAGTGTGCTTTGCAGTATTTCATCCGAGCTGCCTGGAAAGAAAAATTTCACAACTCTTCAGGGATACAAAATATATTGTTCCAATAACTGCGCTTTATCTGCGGAAAATCAAGAATACCGGATCTCGGAGTATGAAAAAAAGATCAGTGATTTGAAGGAACAGTTGAACTCCAAAAATATTTAGCAACAACGTCACAAAAGATTATCATCAGACTTTTGCTCTGATGTTAGTGAGGCTCAGGAACAATACGAGATTAAAATCACAGTACTAGAAGCTATAATTCCTGAGTTACAAAATAAAATTGTCTCTCTCACGGACAATATACAAGAGTTAGAGAAAACTAACAATTCTAATGCTCAAATAACTCAGAAATACATAGATCAAATTAGACTGTCGGAGGATTCGAAACAGGCCTTAACCACTAAAATTGACAACCTTCTAGAGGAGAATGACAAATGTCTATAAACCATTGAGTCATTGCATTCAACTTACAAACATCAATACTCTCCTGCTCCCTCCATAGACACCATCGAGAAAATAATTTCCAAACAATTCATTAACATGAGCAAAGGCATTGAGAATGCCGTTCAAAGTCAACTGCTTAATCTTACAGATACGTTCATGACACACCTCCAGGAAACGACGACCAACAATCAGGACTCTATAACCAAACTTTCTACCGAAGTTAATGACCTCAAAGACTCGAATATCGATCTGATTAAAATTGTCACTAAAATTCCACACAAGCAATCCAATCCAGTGGATACTTCACCTAACTCGGGTAGTGTGAATCTGACTGTACCTTTCATAGAGGTTGGCCTACATGATTCGTCTCCACTACCCTCTGATGGACCTTCTAAGTTGGCTGTTAAGGCCAAATATGGACAGTATCATAAGAACAATGTGCTTAACCACAGCAAGGTTGGTATTTCTTCTCAGCATCAGAATCACAGTCTGCGCGTCAACTCTCAACAGAGCCAGCTAAACATAAATATAAGGTGGGAAAGAAACGGTCTAATCCGCACTGGCCCTCCTAGAGAGCAACTACAGGTTGCAAATCCTCATATTGGCTCAAGTGAAAAGCTTACCTACATTTACCTAGCCAATTTGAATCCAACCACAACACCAGAACACGTTCTGGATGTTGTGGACTCAAACATTCGACCTCTTTGTTCCTGTACTAAGTTGAGGTCGAAGTTTGAGAGGCCTAGGACTGCCACCTTTAAGCTTGGCATTCCAGAACATCTTAAGCCTCAATATCTGAGCAAGGATTTCTGGCCTACCGGATGTTATGTGGCCGAATTTAATGTCAGGGTGGGTGCACATTCTGATACTTATACCAGTTCAAGAGTTTTCCGGAATCGCACATACTCTCAGGTTGTAACATGAATTCATTCATTGTAAATAACATTGGCAATAACTCTCAATCTATGTATAACTCTGTAAATCCACCAATATTTCCTAGTTCTAGTAAAGATAATTATATTTCAAATACTCCCGATCCACTGCCTAATTCCCTTAATATTTATTATCAAAATACAGGTGGGATTCACACTAAATTAATCAACATTCTCCACTCTTCCACACAGGGTGATTATGATATCCTGGCTTTTACCGAAAGTTGGCTTGATCTATCCATTGTGACAAGTGAGTTTATCTCGACCAATATTTTTGAGGTTTATAGATGCGATCGCAATCAAATTGCCACTGGTCTGGAGAGAGGCGGAGGTGTAGTCCGGGCTGTAAATAGTAAATTATCATCTTTACCTCTGAAACTGGTTGGTTTACGACCTCTTGTGCCTGAGCACATTGATATCATCGCCTCCAAAGTCTTACTAAATAACAAATATCTATATATTCGTTATCTATATATCTTCCCCGTGCTCTGTGACTGATCTTGAGGCAGTTAATGATTTCTTGATATTGCAAGATACTCTGTATGGTACTGATATCTTGATCCTTAGGGACTTCAATGTGACCGATTGATAATGACCTACTTTCAACTGGTAAATTAACCATGCTTCTAAATATTATCAATTCTCATAACTTTAGTCAATTCAATGGTGTAAAAGACAGCAACAACCGCCTATTAGGTCTCGTGCTCTTTAATGGCACTGAGAGCAGTGTTAAAAAAGCCATTGACTTGATTAGCAATGAAGTTCCGCATCACCCGCCACTCCTGATCAATGTTTTCCTAAAAATTTCTCAAAAAAACATAACGTGAATATTCCTTTAGATTTAATATACCAATTTCGAAAAGCAAATTTTACGAACTTATATCGGGAATTGCTTCTCATGCACTGGTCACCCATTTACCAATATACCGATTTGAACTTGGCCTGTGATGAATTCTATAACTTAGTATTTGCCACAATTAATAACTGGGTTCCGAGGTCAACGCATGCACAGAAGTTTAAATATCCTCCTTGGTACACCACTGAAATTAAGAGGAATATTCTCTTAAAAAATAAACTTCATGCACGGTATAAAAAACATAATGACTTCTCTGCCTATCAGGAGTTTTCAGTAATTCGAGCTCTAACTAAAAGAGATATTGAAGCATCACATAGACAATATGTACTTCAAGCAGAGCAACAAATCAAAGCTGACCCAAACAAATTGTGGTCTTATTTAAACACTAAGCTATGGTATATAATAATGAACATCTTGCTGATACCAAACAAATTGTTGATGCTTTCTCTGACTATTTCCATAAATTCTTTAACCCTCGAAATGCTCCAGTAGCCCATTCCCCCAATATTAATGTCAGTTATCCCGTCATTGATATACCTTTCTTCTCAGAAGAGGAGGTTTTTGGTACCCTAAAAACCATGAAAAACAAAATGACTTGTGAACCTGATATGATTCCATCTTTCCTTTTTAGAGATTGTGCTCAGGTTCTCAGCGAGCCTCTCACATTTCTGTTTAATCTCTGCCTGTCAACTCAATCGATTCCTTTAGCCTGGAAACGTTCAAAGGTGACTCCTGTTCTCAAGAAATCCGACAAAGCTGACGTTACTAACTATAGCCCTGTTACAATTATAAGCAACTTTTTGAAATGCCTAGAAGTGCTTGTCCACAAAAGAATATTCCATAGTATAAAATACAAATTTCTCCTTGTCAGCATGGTTTCTTGAAGGGACGATCCACTACTACAAACTTGGTGATTGCCTCGCAGGTTATCGCTGAATCCCTGGATGGCACTTCCCAGATGGATATTATCTACACAGATCTGTCGAAAGCATTCGACAAACTGGATATTGATTTACTTCTGGACAAGTTAAAAGCTTTTGGCTTTTCTGATAACTTGGTACTGTTCTTTTGTGCTTGGCTTTTTGATAGGTCACAGTTTGTTGTTGTTAATGGGGTTGCGTCTCGGGATTATTCTTCTACTTCTGAAGTTCCTCAGGGGTCGGTCTTTGGGCCCCTGTTATTTGTTATATTTGTGAATGATGTGTGTGAACTACTTGGCTCTCTATGTCTTCTGTATGCAGATGATCTCAAGCTTCTTTATCATATAACTTCTATCAACGACTGCCTAATACTTCAAAAAGATCTTGACTCACTAATTAATTGGTGCAAATTAAATAGGTTAGAGGTGAATATCGATAAATGTCAGGTACTATCATTTACTCTCAAGTAACCCAATTATACACCACTATTCCATGAACAATACACGTTTACCTAGGTCAGAACATTTTAGGGATCTTGGTGTAACCTTTGACAATAAGCTGACATTTACAAAACATTACGCAACGCTGATTGGTCACCTATTATAGTTCAGCAGGACGTCAACTCTGCATGCAATGTGTTTTACGACATATTAAACAATATATTTCGCGAGGCAGTACCTCTAAAAGTAAAACGTAAAAGACGCTTTCCTTCATGGTTCTCAGCTGACATGATACGTAATATCTATAAAAAGGAAAAAGCACTACGTGACTTTAAAACCCTCGAGTCTAATAACTACTTAGAGCGTTTCAGGTCCTTGCGCAAAGGCATTAAAGCGCAGACTGCAAGAGCCTACAGAAGCTACGTCCTGGGTCTGGAAAACAAAATAACGTCAGATCCTAGTAATTTTTGGTCCTTTATTCAAAGCAAACAAAACCAGTCCCAAATTCCTCGCTCAATGAAATTCTCCAACAGATCTTATGACACCCCTTACAGCATTGTCTCAGCTTTTGGTGAATATTTCAAAAGCGTTTATACAAACTCAGCCCATAGTGAGCATCCTTTTGTGTCTGAAGCTTCCTCAACTTATATTGATGTAGCAGCGTTCACGGCCAGCGATATCTTGGCAGCAAGCAAGTGTCTTAAGAATAAAATTACCTCCGGCCCTGATCTGATTCCTAGCTTTCTAGTTAAAGATTGCTCTGTTGCCTTATTGGACCCTCTGCTTCATATTTTTATTCTTATCCTAAACACCGGCGTTTTTCCCGATATCTGGAAGCAAGCAAAAGTATGTCCCATCTTTAAGAAGGGCGACGCTGGCGTGATAGAAAATTACCGCCCTATATCTATCCTATGTAACTTCTCAAAGTTATTTGAACTGGCGCTTTACAAATTGATTTTTCCAAGGGTTAAACCAATGCTTTCCGATGAGCAGCACGGCTTTGTTGCCGGTAGATCATGCACTACAAACCTGGCATCGTTTTCTCAATTTGTGTGCGAACTCCTTAATGATAGACGTCAGGTTGACGTGGTTTATACAGACTTTCAGAAGGCATTTGATCAGATTGATCATTTCATCTTATTAAATAAACTTGAGCGTCAGTTTGGTTTCTCCGGTCGCTTAGTAAAGCTTTTCGGCTCCTACCTGACTGACCGTTCCCAGTATGTGTCGGTTGAGGGCTTTAAATCTGCTTGCTTTACCTCCACCTCGGGAGTTCCTCAAGGTTCTAATCTGGGTCCCCTTCTATTTAACATTTACGTTAACGACCTTATCACTATGCTCACCTGCCAAAGGTTAGCATATGCAGATGACCTAAAGCTATTTTCCTGTATAAATTCCGCTGCCGATTGCGCTCTGTTGCAGTCGAATATCGATATTGTAAGCCATTGGTGCAGTCTGAACAGACTTAATCTAAATGTCGCTAAGTGTAATGTTACCAGCTACTTTCGCATTAATAATCCACATATCGTCAATTACTTAGCTAATGGGACAACTCTTGCCAGGACTAGCAGCTTTAAAGATCTCGGAGTCACCTTTGATGAAAATTTTTCCTTTATTCCTCACATTGATGACGCTGTCTCAAAAGCATCACGGATGCTGGGTTTTGTGCTTCGAAACTGCAAACTGTTTATAAGGACCGCAACTGCCAAAATTCTTTATTACGCCTTTGCCAGGTCCAGGCTGGACTATGGTTCTCTGGTCTGGTTCCCGATCTACGACTGCCATACTCAACTACTGGAATCAGTTCAGCGGCGATTCCTTAAGTGCCAGGCGCTAAAGGATGATGGTGTCTACCCTGCAAGGGGCTTCGACCATTATACACTGCTCACGAGGTATGGCGAACTGCCTCTTGCGAAAAGGAGAGAGATGCAATCCGTAAAATTTCTATTTAAGTTACTGAACAACATTATCGATTGTCCTTCTCTTTTACAAAGAATTTCCTTTTGTGTACCACGCCCTGAATCCAGACAGCGACTTGCCTTCAACTTGGACACCGCCCGATCCATCATACTATATCATAGTCCAATTTACTTTATGTGTAAGAACTTTAATTCCATTGGTGACACGTGTGACATTCACAACGATAATTTAACTTTTATTTTAAATCACATGCGCACGGTCGATGCCGGAGATTAAATGTTGAACATCGCTAAATTGATCTTTCTTCATTGTTTTCTATTGTATATTTTGTTTGTAGTCTTCTATTGTGGTTTTGTAATTTTGTAATTTACTTAAGATATACTATAACTTCTTTTTCTTTATATAACTTCTTCTTATATATACTTTGAATTTCCTGTAATTGGGTATTTAACCTGTTGGAAATAAAGGCTTATTATTATTATTATTATTATTATTATTACGAAAATATAATTAGTGAAACATCCAGAACTCTCGAATTTATTGCCAGACTTAGTCATGCGTTGCCCGACATTGATACTCTTAAAACTTTATTCTGTTCTTTTATAAGATCAAAACTAGAATACACCTCATTAGTATGGTCACCAGCATACAATGCACACATAGATAATCTGGAAAGGGTGCAACGTAGGTTCTTAAAGTTACTTTACCTGAGGTCTCATGGTTCCTACCCACCTCAGGGATTTCCTGAGGAGAACTTGCTTCAAATGTTTGACATGCAGTCCCTTAAAACTAGAAGAGGCTACTATTCCCAAGTATTCCTATTTAAATTACTCTTATTGACTGCCTTGATCTCCTAAATAAAGTTAACTTTCTTGTTCCTCGCATGGGCTCCCGTCAGAATTTGACCTTTTCTTTACCTAGAGCAAGGACAAATAAACTGCTCTTTTCACCCATTTATACAATGTGCAAAACATATAATGCTTTCGGCAACAATTTTGACATATTCAATAGTTCTATCGCTGAGATACTCCCTATTATTGATTTGATTTGTTTTATTCTTTTTTATTGTAAATTATTATTTTATAGTTCATGATGTCCTATTTGTGATTATTGGATACTTTACTGTAGATTATTGTATATATTTCATAGTTGTAAGTTAGGTACTTTGATTATCTTTGTAATCCTGCTTTGTAATTGGGTCCGAACCTGTTAAGCAGTGTAACTAAATAAATAAATAAATAAATAAACGGAGTCACTTTTAAAAAGGTTTATTAAAATTTTGTCTTGTATATAGACGATTAACTGAACAAGAGTAATTGCTTATTGTTCTAGCTAGTAAAATATATTCAGCAAAACTATTAGCGTATAAATTAGTAGCGAGGAAGCATAGCCTGTGCAATTTTAGTGACTTATTATCGTCATAAACTCTCGAGACTTTAGGTGGATGAAGCCGAGCCCCGAACGCCATTATCTTATATAACGTTTTAAAAACAAATTACTTTTAAGAGCATTTCTGAAACACTAAACAAATTAGCATAGGGCTTAATTACTCATAAAACACTGTTACTGCGCCCGTAGCCAAGGTTTTTCGTATAATTTGCTGATAATTAGAAATTATGAGGTTCATGGGTGGATTATTTTGGGTTAATTTGAATTTACACTAGT
>JAEQML010080851.1:0-11438 GCA_016904865.1 Pissodes strobi | reverse complement strand
GGTGCCTATCGATGAAGACTACAAACTTATAATTAGAAGAACAGTACGTACACAAAATCGCAATTCTTATACGTTATTATATAAATATTATATGTGATAAAATGTTACAGTAATACTAACTGTTTTTGAATATACATAAATAAGTGAATAAATAAAAGTACTTACTTAAAACAGGTATTTTAAATTAAATACCCAAACGTACGCTACTGCAGGTAGAAAATGGCCCCTTTGCTAATAAAGCCTATTGTTTGCAGCGGGATTGCCATACAAAATAGGGTGGAATGGTTAAAATATAATACAGCAGGCTATAACAGCTGTGGCTAAATATTTAGAAATCACAAAAATTTATTTGACCACTCTGTTAGCGTTTTGCATTTATAAGTAGGTTTTATTACTCCGCACCATTTCGAAATAGAGTATAGGTCGCCAGTCTTGGAACAATGGTCATAGAGGGATACGGCATAAATAAATACGTTTGCCCAAGCCAAAACTGAGATCGACTAGTGCTCGCGTACGAATATAATTCGTACATAAGAAGCTCTCCCAGTAAAATCAGAAATTCTCATTTAAAATGCAGGTAAGTTCTGCTGGTTTAAATATTACAGTAAAACTTAAGTTAAATAATATTTCAAGCCATGTTAAAATACACTGCCGTTCATAACTTTCGAACATTCAAAATTCGTGGTCAGATTTTAACAATCAATATTTTAACTAATAATTGATGGAATTAAATGCGGTTTTCGAAATAATAAAGCCCAATGCTTTACAAATGAGCTGACTTGTAGTAAATACCTAAAAAGATCCATATGCAAATTATACAGGGTTATTCGCAATTGCCTCACAAAATTCAAAATATTCACATCTCTCCCAAATATGCAGAGGTAATTTTTTATCGGTTTGATGATAGCACAGTAGTCATTGCCTCCATACCTCGGGACGTTTTCGAATTTTTTCATTTATCGATAGCGTTTAAAAAAATTGCTTAAATATCTTGAAAATCGGTATATTGGAAAATTTGCCTTAATTTGAAGCTTTTTTTATTTTTTATTTAATATTGAAATAACATCAGGGCCATCTCATATTAAAGTAAGTTATTTTTTCTCAAAATTACTTGTTCGATTATTTTACATGATAAATTGATCATTTATACCGGTACTGTCAACCCACTAAAATATGGAGTGATGCTTGTGCTTATTAAAATGGGGATACTATGCGTATCTAGTGCTCTTCTGCAGCATGAAGATATTCAGAGGAAACTATTATCAAAAAGTAGTCAGGATTGGGTTACAGCCTGATAGAGAGAAAGCTAAAATTAATGATATTATGCTTCCACACGATTACGTAGATAATACGCAGAAAGCTAGACAATAACTTTTTCCCCTGATGTCTAAATACATAACCCATGGCCACAAATCGCTCAACTACAAAAGCATAAGACTGGTCGTGGCATAAATGATGCAACGACTTTAAGGGAGATTCAGTATCTTCCTCTTGGAAAACATGGCTTAAAATTAAATTTGAGGATGAAATAAGAGATGTTCCTCAGAGGTTGAAGGATGCTGTCCCCAATAAAGAACCATTAAACATATTTCCTGTATGACTGTAATAAAACAAAAAATTAAACATTTACTAGACATAGTCAACATTACCGTATTAATACCATATTTTCTATGACAATCTTCAATATGCATGCATAATTATTAAGTCGTCAAGGTTAATATTGGTTCAATATTCTTCTGTAATAAGTATTTAATGTCATATTATTGTTTTTTTTTGTAACACCACGTACTAACGAAACAAAATATGCTAAAATAATACGTAACAAATATTGTATATAGTTTTTATAATATGTCTGCATTTTGGACTATTAATACAAAGCCTACATAATAAGGTAACATAATATTATTGAAGTAACAAAATAATATTTTGTCTCCCTTGAAAACTTGCTATTTTGTTGATACGTAGCCGTAGGCCATCGATAAATTTGGAGAATTAATATTTTTAGAACTGAGATATTAATTATTTACCTATATAAAGCCTTTTTATCTTCGCAAGTCAACTCGTTCCAATCTCCTTTTTCTTTCTCATGCAATGCTTCTATTTCAGCGCTAGGTTCCTTCCACCTTATGGCCGGAAATGGAAAATCCATTCTATCACAGTAAGTGGGCTGGCCATTGAAACCGTAGCCAACAATTTCTCTTCTTCCAATCATATTACGTTCGTGGTCTGATATATTTGCAACCTTAAATGTTTTTGTTGGTTATGAAATACATTGATCATTAATTGAAAGGAAAAACTCAGTATCTATTATCATTTAAATTGTAATTTTTTTATATATTTCTGGGAATTGAATGCTCTAAAAGCTGTTGATAAATAAGGCAATGCATCCTAAACTTAGATCTTAGTCCTGTTCTTGAGGACGAGCCTAGCAAATTCTAGGCATTTGGTATTGTTATGGGTTTGAAAGGAAAAAAAAAGTCGCGTGTAACACAGAACACGTGATAGAAGGGAATTACCGATTCCATAAGAGGGAAAGAGAGAGAGAGAGAGAGAGAGAGAGAGATACTTTATCTCTCTTGCGAGACGAAAATTTCAAAGCGTGTCGTGGCGCGGCCTTGAAAAGTCGCTCTCATGCCGCCAAATAAGTATTCATTTCAAAAAGATTAGCATATTTCCTAATTAAAATAATCTACCGAATTGCCTGCAAAGAGCATAGATATAAAAAATATATTTTTAAAATTGTAAGTATGTCATATAAAGACTAAACAAATATAAAACATCAATGTCTGATGGCCAAACTAAAAATACGATTTTAATTTTCTTCGTTCTGACTAGTGAGATGGACACACTCCACAACAGAAAACAATTATTTTTTTAAGAAGTTAAATGTGGAGGAAATAAAATATCACATTTATCACGTTTTTTTAATGACACTGTAATTTCAAGACATATTTTGTAAAATGTACCGCTCACGACACATAAATTTAATTGGTATACTTTTGGAGCTCAGGGTAAGTAAATATAAACATATATGCATTACTTTTTTTTAAATGATATTTTCTGTTAATTTTTTGCATTTTCTTTTTAAACTTGGCCAAAGTTATGTTCACTTTTGGGGGCAAACAACAAAATATTTTGTCCTCGTTAATTCAATTCGTCAAATAGAAAATTGGAGAGATTTAACTAAAAAAATATATCTTATTTAAACATCCAAAATTATCACGTTATACTAGTAGTAGTTGAGGGAAGACCAAAAGGCCTAGCTAATAGGCCTTGCAGCCTACCTCAGATCTCCTCTCAAATACCAGCCCCACTTCCATTCGACTCTAGTTTTCCTGACCTCCTGGTGAAGGTCAGGATCTCTCTCCATGGCAAGCACACCGTCTCTTCGTCTCGCAATATTGCCGAACCAAAGAGGTGTGCCTCGTTTTTGCGAAGGCAGCGCACCTCCCAGGTAATGGCGGGTGGTTTCATCCTCCTTCTCGCACCCCGGCAGGCCCATTAGGGTTATGTGTTTTCTGAGGAGAGGCATCTAGATCCACCAGAATGGATTTCAATTGCGAAGCTTCGCGCATGCTCAGTTTTTGACACACATTTAGCAAAAGGCTTTCAATTTTTGGTGAATTGCTTTCAGCAAGCCTGGTGCGCCACCAGTGGTGGTTAGTACGCCGGGCCTGTGATACGACGGCCTGGGTTCGATTCCCGTCATTGGCGAGAGATGTTTTTTTAAAGGTTGTTTGTAAAAAGCTTTTTTTCTTCATTTTGGGCATACCTTGGGTTAGTTTTTGTTGGTTGCTCGAAGTAAAATAGTCAACGTTTCATCATGCGCAAAGCTTCGCAATCGAAATCCATTCTGGTACAGCTAGACGCTTGTTTCTTAGGCGGCAGTTCCTTGTAATAGCCTCTAGCAGGGTGCCCAGGGACCGCCTATCTCTCACCAAGAGCCATTCCGCCCTGGTTATCAGTAGTTATCCACTCCCTTGGGAGGACCTGATCAGGCCGCTCTCTGAGTTTCAGTCTTACTTGGGCTCTGAAAAGGACTAAGAAAGGCTCCAGTCCTATACAAGGTGGTACCCCGTGTTTAGTTTTGCGCCATTTAAATAAATTTCAAGTAACTATCCCGAACCAAACTCCAACTAAACAGAAGTACTGCTCATGATAGGGGTTAGTTTTGATTCATAAAAGACACGTAGGTACAGCTTTACAAGCACTCCACAACTAACCCAAACTAACCTCAGATCACAGCTGATGTAAACCAAGTCGGCAGCCTTGGTTTATATCACAAGCCCCTTCTAAAAAATAATGAAATAACCAAGTGAAAAATGTTCACAAATGTCAAAGAAGCTGAAGGAAAATATGGATAATAAAATAAAAATCTACTGAGAAAACCTATAACATGCAAACCCTAATTTAACGCGCAAATATTTGAATAATCCTCACTTTATTTGAAAGAATATAAAAAACAAATCGATTAATACCAACATTTTCCGAAAAAATATATTTTTGAGAGATTGTCATATCTTAACCATCACCGTAATTGCCTTTAATTTGTAAAAGATTTTTCCTGCATTTTTTTACAGTAAAACTTTAAGAAAATCTTGAATAATTTCTATTATTACCGGTTTATGGTAATATTAGTTTATTTTAGCGGAAATTGGCTATGAAAAATATCGTTCTATAGAACGATGTGTGGCATCGTTCTATAGACTAGCACAAAATATTTTTTGTAATGTTTTGTTTTCCCAATAATTCGATTTTTTTATGTTATGTTAAAACCTGTCTTTGGATATCTATTATTTTTTTGCTATAGGCGGGTCCAGAAAAAGCTATTTAATAAAAAGATGTTAGTTTTATCCGAATTAACGGAAATTTTTTTTTTTGTAGTTTAGAATATCGGAAATCTGTTATGGAGATGAAAATTAGATAATTCTATTTGGCTACTACACACAATGTTTTTCGCGGAAATTGTTTATATGGAAAATCTTTAAATTGACATATGTTTTAATAGATTTTGTGTTTTGTTAGTTTGGGTTAATTTTGGTTCTATGTGGAATTGCTCAAGCGCGTAGGGCGTTGTTTGGTTAATTAAAGTTAGTATCGATTATTTTTGCTTAGTTTGGGATAGTGAAGAGACAACCGCGCGTAGCTAGCTTGTCTCTTTACTCTGATTAATTAGGGTTAGTTCTGGTTAGTTTTGATTAGTCTAGGTTAATCTTAGTTAGCGTTGGTTTGATAATCTTGAGTTAGTTTTGGGTTAACTTCCTTTTAACTGAAATCTAACAAATTTACAAATTATTTTTAGCACTCTATTGAAACTAATAAAATTAACTAAGAGATATTACTTCTGTAAGGAAAATTTCGGCACAAAATAGGTGCAATAGAGTTTTACTGAAAACTTGTAAAAAAAATCTATAAACTGAGTTTTTTTAATGGTTTCACAATTAGGTTGCTCTTTAAGATTATTACTATAATTTTCATATTCGATACAAAAAAAATGCTCTAATATACCACTCATGACTAGAATAGTAGTACTTACCTGAAGAGGTTTCTTACGTATTTTTGGCCTCAATAAACTTCCAGAGGCTCGTCGCAGCATTGAAGATGCCATTTCGAATTAGCGACGTTTTAAAAATTCATTGACAGCTAAGTTGACGGGTTATTGTACTATTTATCACTGTGTCAATGAATGAACTTGAGTTACCATAGTTACGGCCTTCTTTTCCGGTGTCATATACAGGAAATTAGATACATCCAAAACATTACGATCTCGAAAATTTTAAGAGATACAGCAAACTTAGATTTGAGGCAAAGTTGCGTATTTTATTGCCCTATTAAATGACGTGAAGAATCAATGAATATAAAAAATTAGGTTCCTTCATTTCGATATTTAACTTCAGATAGGTACAGCATCTCTGCCAAATACCACTCTCTCTGCTGTATGAATTTCCCCGTATTTTGAATTAATATAATAAAGCCTTCATTCTGTGAAAATTTCAGCTTGTCACCCCGAGGTGCCCACAAAAATCATTTATAGAAGGCTTTTACTGCATTGGGCAGTCTACTAGTACCTTCCATCCGTTTCGCTCCACCTTCACTCTAAAATACGTCCATCAAACATACACAAATTAAAATGTGATCTAGATAATCTACTCAGTTCTGTCTTAATTTCGATGAGTCTATTTCCAATTTCTTCTTTTCCCTGGTGTTGTGGCCGGAATTATTTGAAAATAAATATTAACACCACTACATTTCTTACTTGTCTTACATTTAAAGTTCTTCTCCAGATGAAAATGAATTCATTAATGTTGTCTTCACGACGTTCTCAAGGAAGTGACTTCATCCCTTAATATATTCATAAAAAAACGCCCAATATAATTTTTTAAGGAATATTTTTAAGATAAAATACATCAACAGGGTGCTACAAATTCGAATGTATGCATGGGGACCGTGCAAACCGTAATAGTCAGAAAGTTGGTAATAATTAGTTTAGTCACCGAATATTAACTACGATAAGAAGATTCACTGTCCGCGGCGGCACGTCAACGGTATGCCTCCTTCCCGGCGCGAAAACTAGCATGATACTAGCATGCGACTTTTGGACCCGGCGCACACTGGTCGAATTTCTAGGAAAGCTGGCCATAATAAGGTTTACCAGAAATAAGACATAAAAGTTATTAAGTATTATACTTTTAATATATCGTGTTTTAGACAAATAATTGTTGAATGTTTGTCTCATCATCTATGTTTATATATAGGGTGTATCAATTATCACTAACGATATAAATCATGTATAAAAATCATTTGTATGTTCTTAAACCTTCTTAAAAAATGATTTTGAAAATTAAGGGCAAAAAAAGGTTTTAAATTTGATGATACAAAATTTGTTTTTTCAACGGTTTTTTCAGGAGCAAATGAATGTTAAGAGGACGACAGAATCGCGTTGATGAGGGCCTGCAATTTTGCCATACATGTATTTCAGAGTTATCGCTATTTTTAAAAATGTATCTAATAGGGACGAAACTAGTAAAAATATAGAAGCATCAGTCCAGCTGTTGTTCAAAAACACTTGCTTATATTCTGACTATAACAAGGTAATAATATCAAAGCCATATTTACAAATTAAAACTAAATTATAAATTTTATCTGCTGATCCAGCCAAAGTATTTATTACCTCTTTTTATAATAACATCAGTCTTGCATCAGCAATAATGATTCCACCGAAATTTCAGCTTCAGTTTCACTTACTACAATATTATGAGATTAGGGGTGGGCGAAAATTATCGATTCACTTTTAAGAAAATATCGATAATCGATTATTTTGATTAATCGATTATTCAGTTATTTGCTAAAATATTAACCCGTACCGACGACTTTACAACAGATATAGCTTTTAAAATTCCTATTTAATAATGGTAAGGGTAATTTAAATGACATAAAACTATTTCGAAAATACTTTCAGTACAACATATGAAGCAAAAAACAGAGAAACGTAAATGCTCAAACAAGACAGCAGCAGGAAAAACTGCGCACGTTACAAATTTAGCCAATAAGGGATCCTCATTTCGACGCGCCATTTTCTGATAATCTGGCTTCAGTTGTTGCACAATTAGGCATAACACCAACACGTAACCTCAACGGAGTATTAGCACGTCAGCAGTATAGTACAAGCTTTATCTTTTTATTATGTATTTGGTCAAAACTATATGATAAGAAGGATCACTCTCCGCGGCGGCATGTCAACGGTGTGTCTCCTTGCCCGCGGGAAAACTAGCAGAATATCGGCAGGCCATGATAACTTTATACTGATGCTTAGACAAATTAGCTTCTACGATTTTTAAAGCTAATACTTCATCAGCATTTAACTCTAAATGTAAATTATCTTAATTGTTTTTGCTTTCAAAAATTTTGGTTTGCTCGGGTTCGTTACATCGTTACTAATAGTTTTGAGAACTTTCGATGCGGATAAGTTACCACATGATCTGTAGCTCATTTGAGCGGCATAAGTTAACTCCTGTGGTGTTGAATTTTCTCGGAGTGGTTGTGTTTTCCGTCTTTTGGACCGCTCACTACACTCACTGGACGCTACTGTTTTGCATCCTTTTACAATATATTTTTTAAAATTTTACACATCAGCCAATTTTTTTTTCTAGATATCTCTCTTTGATCCTACTTGATTGATGCAACTTGGAAATATATTTATAGTAAAAAATATTGCAAGTCAACTTAAACTCATTGGGAAAGTCTTCATATCCAGACGCCACTAAAAATCACCGGATCCTAACCTATCGGGTGACGGGTCCGCCCACGCCACGTGTCTTCGCGACTCGCGCCATGTCTTCAGGATGCAATCAGCTTTGTCGCAAGGGGTTTAGATGGTTGGGTCTCAATTCGGCGGCTTGGGTTCAAATCCAGTTGCTTTTTTATATATATCTTTTTAAGGTTATGTTTCTGAACAGTTTTTTCTTGATTTTGGGTATGTCTTGGGTATGGCTTGGGTTAGCACTTGGTTAGTTTCCTTTTATTGTGCCCCCGAAGCGAGCGGAGGGCCAAGCAAAGCCATATAGTTACCTGGCGATCCGACCGTCGACGAAAACAGCCGAGGATCCGGCGATTTTTAGTGGCGCCTTTAATATGCTGTTAATTCGGATAGTTTTAATTTCAATTTAAAAATTTTTGCATTATTACTTTGGTCGGGAAAGCTTTGAAGTATTTCAAACAATTGCTTTACGGTATAGTTAAATAACTTCGATCTGAAGCAAAGAAATAAGAAATAATGGAAGCTTTATTCTTGTGAGAACAAGTTTTATTCATAAATAAAAGATAAATTAATAATTTACTTTTCCTTAATTATTAAAATTAAAAATCGCAGTCATCACAATCATTAAAAATAAAAATCACCATAATCTCCTGGACTATCGTGTTAAGAAAAGAAACTATTAATTTTTAAGTAAATTAGGTAATTTTTCGGAAATTTGTACGCATTTATGCAGTTTTAAAATAAGTATTTTAATAAATATACAGTAAAAATATGTGCGAAACCTTTAACCAATTTTAAAATCACCCAAAAGGCCAAAATTTAATTAAATATCAAAAAAGATGGGGTAAATTCGAGCCACATTTTCTTCTTGACGTCTTTTGTCAGAATATTTGTATTCGGAAATATGGTGAAACCATTAACACAAAATCAAAACCTTTTAAATATTAGTTATTACACACCGTGAGTATTGTTATCAATAATAACTAATTAAAAACGTTAATAGATTTTTGAAACAGCCAGTTGAATAAAAACTTTATCAAAATATTTATTTGGTGATAATAATAAAAAACCATAACGTAAGTTTGACAGGGCGCTGCAAACAATTCAAAAGATATCAATTGTGTTTTTCCAAAGCCAACTAGAGTAGTAGAGTGCTATAAATAATTTGGTCATAAATTTGATTAAATATACCGCAAACGAAAATATCGTTTATGGCCAGCTTTTATTTAAATTCAACTTGTGTACGGTGGAGTTCGCCAATTCTTACCAGGCAACGAAGAAAATAAACGACGATTCCTTTGTAGCGCTTGCTGAACACTCACATCCCGTTGAGTGGGCCTTCTTATTGTAGTTAATATTCGGTGGTTTAGTGCTCAATAAATCTCCTGAAAATTCATGCTATATCTCGAACGAAAAGGGCTCTAAAATTCGATTTTCCAATAATACTTCAGCCTAGTTCCAAATATGCTGATTGGACCGGTAAAAATTGCACAGACTGAAAGCTCGCATTCATCTAACCAGCTAAGATAGGAAGATTAAATGGGTTCATTTAGGGTCAGTTTATTCAATTGTATTCCTGGGACTATTGCAATTCCCATAAATGTATTAACTATCGAAGTCAATGAAAAAAATGTTACTCTTTCTTAGGGTTGCAATAAATGTGCAGGTCAGCGTCGGGACGCCACAAAGTAAATATTAGTCTCCATGGAAAAAGAGCCACCGAAGGTCCGCGCCGCAGGCGAATTTTTTTTGGGCGCCCCCGCAAAGGCTCCTATTTTTGGTTTTCAAGTTCATATTTTTAGTGAGTTTTTAAGACAAAAACAAGAAAAATTGTACAATTAAAAAAATACAACTAATTTAATTTAATATTATTTTTTATATAATAGATATACATATTTAGGAGGTAATTAAGCTTAAGTACTAGGATATGCATTTTAAGATCCTTTACATAAATAGTGCACTATATAAAAATCGACCTCTCCTATTTGGTCGACCCATCTCGTATTACAATATGTCTTCGTGATGCAATCATTTTCTGTCAAGAGCTTTCGTGCAGAGGTTTAGATCGTTGGGGTTCAAACCCAGTCGCTTTTTTTTATTTATTTTTTAAGATTATGTTTCTAAATAATTTTTTTCTTGATTTTGGGTATGTCTTGGGTTAGTTTGGGTTAGCACCTGGTTAGTTTCCTTTTCTTGAGCTCCCGTAGCGAGCGAAGCGAGCGGAGGGCCATGCAGATCGACCAATAGGAGAGGCCCATTTTTATATAGTGCTCTATTTGTGTAGAGGATCTTATAATGCCTAGGATATACGAGTATATCTTATATACTTTATTAGTATTTGAGTTAGAGATAAAGGTTTGATCGGGACTCTTGCCAGGTAAATCGGGACGTCGCGACCCGTCGGGACACGGAGCTCAATAACGGGGACAGTCCCGATATATCGGGACGGATGACAACCCTAACTCTTGCTTAAAATAAAAATATCAATAATAATAAATCACTTTATTGTAATAATAAAAATTACAAACGGCGTTTAGTTGAAGCTAGCCTTCCTCACCTAACCTATACAGGGCGCTACAAATTCGATTCTTTGTATGGGTATCTCAAAAGCCGTAAAAGAGAAAAAGTGGCAATAATAACGTGACATTTATTTTACTATATCTCTTCAAACAAAGGCAGGAAAAAATAAAAATAAAATAGATGATTTACAGTGTTTTACGGATAGCTCCGGAAGTAGAAGGAATTTTAAAAATTTCTCGACGGCATGTCAATCACCCTTAAATTGCGCAACTTTGCTCCAAATTAACCGACCTCGTCCGTACTAAACTGAAAATCATCTATTTTATTTTTATTTTTTCCTGCCTTTTGGGAAGACAATATAGTTTCGGCATAGTAGGATTACTCAATTTGTATCTAATTTGATCAGAAATAAGGTTGCTACATTTCTTCAAAGTGTTTTTAACTTGTGTTACCATCTTAGATAATGGATTCCTTGATATTATATTATAGAGCCCGGATTCGATTAAACTATCAACCCGTTGAAAATATTCGCTTTTGTCTAATATAACAACCTTATTGCCTTTGTCAGCTTTTAAGTAACCTGAGAAGGCAATGCGTCCCATAGTCTCGGCAATAGGATCGCCAACTTATAATATATCCAAGTGGCTAGCAAACCAGTTTG
>JAEQML010080850.1:0-11439 GCA_016904865.1 Pissodes strobi | reverse complement strand
GGCAGATGTTCCCAGGATTTGGTCCGCCTCATCCCGCCCCTGGCAGCTCCTGTCAGACAGTCACGACAGACGGCAAGAGCGCACCAGTTCGTAGTACAACTGGAAACTCCTAGAACATCGCTTTACAAGAACTCCTTTGTCTGGCGCACTGCATCACTGTGGAACTCACTCCCAGGACATCTGTTTCCCACTAATTACAACTTACAAATATTCAAGAGCCGTGTCAATCAACATCTTCACACACACACCGCTCGTCGAGCGCCATAGGGTCTCCCTTTAGTGTGTGTGCCACTGCCATAAAAAAAAAAAAACTATAATGGGCGTTAAACCAATATGAAGTAAATTTGACTATCTAAATAATATTCAGCAGAGCTTAGGTAAAAGGTAAAATACCATACAACGACAACATTATATGAAAAAATTCATACGAATAGTATGTTTAAAATAATTAAAAACCGACATGGTATGAAATATAAATACTCCACCGAAGCTCGATTTCCAAATTTTAAGGCGCTAACCAAATCGATTAGTTTAGGTCATCTGACAAAATTGAAGTAATACAGTGGCCTAATAATAATGGGAAAAATTTGGTTTTCAAAGCTAAAATCAATGCCAAGACGAATTTGAACTATTGGTCAATAGATGTCGCTGCCAACATAAATAATAATCATTAAGGGAAATTCATTTAAAGCAAACTATGCCAATTTAAGAGTAATGGAATAAGTATTTATTTCATTACATGCCCCACCCATCCGGTAAGAAAAATTGGTAAGCCGTTGTCAAATAAATTCTATAAAGTACTAAGCCTAATCTTAGCGGAAATAGTATCATACATTCCTAAGCACATAATCTGTAAGATGTATATTTATCATATATTTTATCGAGAAATGAAAAAAATAAAGATAACAGAAAAAGTCTGTCATATGATTATGATGACGTATGCCGTTAAAATAAAAATTATCAATACATGTTGGCGAAGCAAAGCATATTCATAAATTGCCTACCATTTTTGGATATAATATATTAAAACGATCTATAAAATAAATAGTTTATATTCGAATCTACTTATTAATCTCATCCAATTGTAAGATCATTGTTACTAAATTTCGAAGAAATTTTCATAAAAAAATAAGCTTATTTTGTGAGGTCATTAAAAATGTTGAATTTTAAAGCCTAGAATAAATTAAAACTAAAATTATCCGAACATAAATATAGAATTGTCATTACTTCGATATAAATAAAAAGTCGTTACTACTACAAAAAAAAAAGGATTTATATTTTTAAATTAAGAAAAAAGAATAATCAAGAAGCTCATTAGATCCTATGACTTATAGGAACTTAGACTTCTTTCACACTATCAGGTTCGCCGGTCAGGTTTTGAACCAGACAGAATCCTGAAGTTAAATAAAAATATCCGGACGCAATCAGGCTTCCATCAGGTCCGGTTTTGTGTTGATTAAAAAAACTTTAGTCTACGTTTCTGTGTTCTCGATTATGGATCGTAATACGGTTATAGCTATGTGGTATTTATACAGAAAGCGTAAAAAGCAAAGTAATCGTAATAGGGCACATTGGGTACACCCTCTGCTTCAAACACGTGATGAGATTGGTGCCTTTCAAATTCTGTATGAAGAATTAAGAAGTGACGAAAAAATTTTTTTTAATTACTTTACAATGTTTGTTTCGTCTTTTGAAGAATGACGTACTAAATTACAGCCAGTTTTACAGCGTCAAAAATGAAGAATTGCATCAGTCGAAAAGAAATGCTTAGCTTAACTATCGGGTAAGAAAGGCTTTATTCAGATTATTTTTTCTCTAACAATATAAAACAAAAATATAGGAATTAAAACAAACTATTTTCCTGAATGAAATCCACATCAGCCAATAAGCAGTAAACATTTTTCTTATAATATTATAAGAATGAACATAAAATAGTATTCAAAAAAATATTTTTTCTTTCGTGAAGAGTATTTTTTATAAAGTGGTGAAGTCTATATCAGAATATTGAGAATCGGATGGCGAATTAACTGATGAAGGGACAGGAGATTGAAGTTCCTGTGCAACTTGACACAGGGGTCCAAGGGGTTGTGAGGTGTTTTGGTCATGTGAGAATTGCTGGATTGGAGTGAATGACTGAGGATAAGAATACTGAAATGCTGGAGTTTGGTAAAACGGTTGCTGTAGTATGTCTTTATGGAATGGTTGGTTGTCTTCTTACTGGAGAAAGGTGTAACTGATAACCATTTTTTTAATATTGCGGATAAGCTCTAGCGCTCCCATCTGATGAAAGTCAATAGTTTCCTCTTCGTTGAAGTCCTCTATCGTTGGCAAAAAAACCTTGCAGAATGAAAGGTGATAATTTTTCTAACAATTCAAATACGTAACAACTAGTAGGACTGTCTACAAGAAATATATTTGTTTCCTAAGCTTATCCTGAACTAACCTATGCATCTTAAAGTATTTTTAATTTAAAAGTTAGTTAAAATGTTATAAATAGATTTTTTTCGAAAGTTTGTGTAAGCCTTTATATTTACAACAAAACTTGAACACAATCTTACCATATGTTGTTTTTTCTTTATCACTTAGACCATTAAAGCCCTCTCTTAAGATTCTACACACCTCCTTCCAACCTATTTGCTTTGGTTCTGTCTTTATAATCCTCACTTGATTTGTCCCAAAGACATGGTCGGGACTCCACGGCCGAAATTAGCAATTCAATATCAATTTCGCTGGACATTATAAATCACGTTCATATACCTTCGATAAAGCACACAGATTGAAGGGCTGAGGTAGGCCCACTTTTTCACAATCGGCACAGAGGAATGTATTTACTATTTACTTGCCGATATTGTGACTTTCTTGAGGTTATAGTGCAAAAATTAAATAATAACAGCATATGTCGCGTTCGTCAGCCGTATATTGTTAATAACTGTTAGACTAAACAATTAAAATTCTCTCAGAGAACTGCAAAATATTAATCTAAATACATTAGTATAAATCGCCCGACAATTCTAAAAAAGCGACCGAAAGATGTCAAAAATAATAATTATTGTTCGTTCCGCCGTTACCCAGGAAACAATTGCAGCGTCCTGGATACTCAGAACTGTAGCCTGCTAAATTAACTTAAAATAAACTTTATGGCGGCATTTCTTTTCAGGGAAAGGATTATGATTATGTTTATACAGTTTGCTTTTCACCGAACATAACCGCCGCCCTTGAAATGACTGAGTCTGTAGAAGGAATTTCAATAATTAATAGTCACTAAACGCACGGGAGGAAGCAAAGGTCACTTAATCACGGGTTTAGGAATCTACTTCGGAGCCTATCGGAAGCGGACACACTTTCGCGATACTTCGTTTGATTAAGCCTCCTTTAGTTATTACACTCACTACCCGCACTACGTTGTCCAGCCCAGGATGTACGGCAGTGATTCTTCCCATTCTCCAGGATTGAGAAGGTAAACCATCTTCTTTCAGTAGCACTAGGATACCATGAAGTTCACCGGAATTAACTTGCGACTTCCATTTAAATCGTTGGTGCAATGTATGCAAATAATCCGAAGACCAGCGAGCCCAGAAGTGTTGGGTCATCTTCTGGATATGAGCGTAACGACCAAGACGATTGACAGGAATCTGGGTTACATCGGTTTCTGGAACGGCATTCAGGGGACGGCCAATAAGGAAATGCCCCGGCGTTAGAGCATCAAAATCATTGGGGTCATCTGATAATTGCACCAATGGCCGAGAATTTAAAACCGCTTCGATTTGTGTAACAAGGGTATAAAACTCCTCATAAGTCAAAGGAGTGTTATTAATAACGCGTTTCAGGTGTTGTTTACATGATTTAACCGCTGCCTCCCATATGCCTCCAAAATGGGGTGACCGTGAGGGAATAAAGAGCCATTGCATTTTAGTATTTTCTAAAAAGCCTTGAAACTTGCTGTCATTCAATACGTCATAAATTGCCTTAAACTCATTATTGGCGCCTATAAAATTTGTTCCATTGTCGGAAACTAAGGTTTGGCAAAAACCACGACGAGCAGTAAACCGCTTAAAGGCAGCTATGAACGATTGAGTTGTGATTTCTGTGGCCAGTTCTATGTGCACTGCTTTCGTGCAAAAACAAACAAAAAAGCATAAGTATCCCTTAATGTATTTTTTATTTCGAAATTTGGAATCCTTAAGTAGAAACGGACCAGCGTAATCTACACCTGTGGTAGAAAAGGGAAATGAAGGTGTCACTCTTTGATTAGGTAAATCGCACATCTGAGCCTGGAGTGACCTTGGATTGGCCTTAAAGCATGGTATACACTTACGTATAATACCTTTTACCAAAGTTTTCCCATTTAAAGGCCAAAATCTCTGGCGCACAAAAGACAGGGTCGCATGAGCACCAGGATGGAGATTCCTTATATGTTCATAATTGATTATTAGCTTAGTGAATGCAGCGTTATGAGGCAATAGTATGGGATGTTTGTAGTTGAACTTAAGTTTGGCATGTCTTAGTCTACCCCCTACTCGTAAAATTCCGTCTTCATCTAGGAAAGGATTTAAGGTACTTAAACGACTAGAAGGCCGAACAATTTGATTCTTCTGGATTCGCTGAATATCTTCCAAAAAATGTTCCCTTTGAATCAATTTGATAACAGCGCACAGAGTCTGATTAAATTCGGCTGGTTGAATACGACCGGTTTTTCTTAAAGCTTTGGGTATTTTGCAATTTTTAGTAAAACGGTAACAGTATGATATAACATTTATAAGTTTTGTGAAGCTTGAACATTTGGCTATAATCTTATTTAAAACCTGAGATGATATATTTGAAATTAAGCATAATTGCTTTGGATTAAATTCGGGAATTTCCGTGTGATTATCATTATTCACTTTACGTGCAAAACTACTAATATGGTTGCCAGTAGGCCAGGTACGACTAGGTTTTGACAGGAAACTAGGACCATGCCACCAGAGTTCACTATTTTTTAAGTCATGAGGACTAACTCCTCTGGAAATCAGATCCGCAGGGTTCTGAGATGATGGAATATGATACCATTTATCAGTGTCCGATAATTGCTGTATCTCAGCTACTCGATTGCAAACAAATGTTTTTAAATTACGCGGCTCTAAGCATAACCATGAGAGTACAATCGAGGAATCTGTCCAATAAAATAAATCAGTAACCTTGATATCTAACGTTTCTAAAATTTTCTTCATGAGTTTAGCCAGTAAAAGTGCGCCGCAAAGTTCTAACCGAGGTAGTGAAACTGCCTTTAAAGGCGCAACACGAGATTTGGCGCAAAGAATTTTACTAGCTGTCTTGCCACTGTTGTTTTTCGAGCAAACGTATATACATGCACCATAGGCAGATACAGAAGCGTCAGAAAAACCATGGATTTGAATTTTGTTGGAGTTTTTAAGAATAACTTGTCGAGAAATTTTTATGGTGCTTGCAGAACAAAGTTGCATACTAAAATCTGTCCATTTCTGGCAGACTTCCTTTGGTACGGGTTCATCCCAAGATATTTTCAATAGCCATAATTTTTGAAGGATACATTTGGCTTGGATTATCATAGGACCCAACAATCCCAGAGGATGAAATACTTGAGAAATATCCGACAACATGGATCGTTTAGTAATTATACTAGGATTAGGGTTTATGTTTGAGTTATAAACTAATTCATCAGACTGTGATTTCCATAATATGCCCAGTGTTTTAGAACTTTGGGCATCGTTAATGGAAAACTCAATAGAATTTTTCCCATCTAAATTAGTAAGTAAAAATGGATCATTTGCGGCAAATTTTCGCAAGTCAAAGCCATACTCTTTAAATATCTTGATAAGGTTATTTCGAATATTCAAAAGGCTTTCTAATGAATGGCTTCCCGAAATCACGTCTTCCACGTAAATATCATTGGCTATAATATGGCTTTCTGTAGGATATTCAAACTGTTTGTCTAACGAGATTTGTTTGAGACAACGTGTGGCCAAAAAAGATGCACTGGCTGTACCATACGTTATGGTATTTAATTTAAAATGACAAAGTTCAGAATCGGGGTTATCACGCCAGACAATTCTTTGCAGATTACGTTGGTTGGGATCTATCAACACCTGACGATACATCTTTGCAATATCTCCTGTCAACACGTAATCATGCTGACGAAATCGAATGAGGATGGAGACCAAATCACTTTGAACGTTTGGGCCAATCTTTAAAGAATCGTTAAGAGATATACCAGATGAAGATTTGGCGGAGGCGTCAAAGACCACTCTCAATTTAGTGGTAAGACTGTCATGTTTTTCCACTGCATGATGCGGCATATAATAAATTGGAGAATCAACATGTTTGTTAGGGTCAATTTTTGTCATATGGCCTAAATTAATATATTCATGCATAAAAGCAGAATAAGCAATTTTAAAAACTGGATTTTTTGTGAATTTGCGTTCAATAGACAAAAATCTTTTTACGGCAGTTTCTCGGGTGTCACCAAGGTTGTCAATACTGGACTTAGTGGGTAAACTGACCTGAAATCTACCTGAGCTATCTCGAGTATATGTTTTTGAGAAATGAATTTCACATTCAAGTTCTTCTGTAGAGAATTTTGTGGACAAGTCAGGGGTTTCTTCAATTTTCCAAAACCTTTCGAGGCTGTCATATAAATCATGATTGTTTGTATTTAAGCAACAATTTGTTTGAAGAGGTTTAGAACAAGGTAGGGGACCAGAAATTAACCAACCTAATTTACTGGCTTGTAAGGTAGGTTTATTCCTTCCTAAGTTTATCTGCTCAGATTTTAATAAATCATAAAAGAGACTAGCACCTATTAATATGTCTATTTCTGAAGGCTCGAAAAAGGTGGGATCAGCAAGATGAATATCGTTAGGTATGACAATTTCAGAGGTACTTAAAGGTTGATGTGGCAATATTTCAGTTATTTTGTCAATTACTAAAGCTTACAACTGGAAATCATGCATATTATTGTTAGAAGTTATCGAAAGATTAAGACGCTTATTGATATAAGTTGTTCCTTGATTAATTCCGCAGACAGGAATATTTATTTTATCAAAAGTGAGATTTAATTTTTCAAATAAAGTTTTAGAGATGAAGTTGGACTGTGATCCACTGTCCAATAAAGCCTTGCACATGATAGGGTTTTGGTGTTTGTCGTATACCTTGACTAAGGCTGTAGATAACAAAATATAAGTATTAGAGGTTAGATTGGCACACGAAAAGGTATAATTAGGCTTAGATGCTGCATCATTTGAAATATTATTAGATGTTCTAAATGATTGGTTAATAAATTGATTTGATAACGATTGAGGTATGCTATGTGATCTTGGCGCGGGCACCGGAGTAATGATCTGGCTGCCATTAGCGTATTCATTGGTTTGAGTATGTAGGTTGGTTTGCCGAGGAATGGAACCATGGGTTGCATTAGTATTATTAACTATAGGTTTAGGATCATTATTCGTCAAAGTCTGTAGATTATACGATATAGGATTTTTAAATTGAATATCATTTGTGTTAGATTGTTGATGCAACAAAGAATGATGATTGTGATGACAAGTTTTACAGGTATATTTAGACCTGCACTTTGAATTTATATGGCCAGGGCGCAAACAATTTGTACATAGGTTTAACCGTTTTGCTTCGTTGTATCGAGATTGTGTGGGTAAATCAATAAAATGTTTGCACATATAGACAAAATGCTTTTCTTTGCAAAATGGACAAGGGCTGTTATTATTGTTAACAAATGTAGCATGAGAATATGTTTTTTGTGCAAGCGAGTGTCTATTAACATAATCGCACCTGCTACTATAGGTTTTGAAATCAATTGATTCAAGCAAATGACAACGCTCTGTTAAAAAATCGACAAAATTTTGTATGGAGGGACTTTGATAATTTTTGGAGAATATTTCCCATTCTTTATGTGTTAATTGATTAAACTTAGATGAAAGTAAATAAATTAGTAAAGTATCCCAATTAGAAACCTTTTCTCCTAAATTCTCCAGTGAACGAAAATGCTTTTGAAAATTGTCTAAAAATTTACGTAAATTTTGGTGAGTTTCTTCTTTTATTATTGGCAAATTAAATATTGCTTTAATGTGCGAATGAATTATGGCCTTTTTATTTTGATATCGTTCAATTAAAAGATTCCAGGCAATAAGATAATTATCATCGGTGGCGGGTAAAGAACTAATTATTTGAGCGGCATCCCCCTTCAGAGCAGATTGAAGGTAGTAAAATTTTTGAAGATTAGACAATGATTGATTTTTATCAATTAGAGATTTAAACGTATCATAAAACTGTGTCCATGCGTCATAAGTACCTGAAAATTCGGGAATTGAAATAGGAGGGAATTTTGTAGCAAAAATATTTGCAACACTCTGTTCAGTGGTAACGTTTTGAATATCAGAGGATTGAGCATTTAATTTTATACGTGGTTTAGAGGCTTGTAATGCCAATCGGGCCATTGAGATAACATGAAAATATTTTTCTTCAAAATCAGCGCGATCTTCCTCTTGATGGTCGGCTTCAGGTAGTTTATGTACCAAGCAAATGTCTTCAATCGCGGTTTGTGTACGATCAAATTCATTCAATGTTGATTCAAAAGCATTTAAACGAGTTTCGATTTGAGTAACATTTTCTGGAAGACACAAGGCTTGAGGTGTAAACGAAGTCAAAAAATTTTGGAATCGCGTAATTGACGCCTTGATATGTCCACGACGCGAAATAAGAAATTTCAATTCTATTTTTGCTTTATTTAAAAGCTCTTCTGGGGTTAATTCTTGAGGCATTTTGCTATTTTACCAATTTCACTACAATAAGATATTCGACTAAATAATACACAGGCTCTTAATTAATGAAATGCAAAAAAAGCCCAGACGCAAAATGAATATACACTTATTTCAAGGGTTTTTAGGCACCAAAATACAAGTTTTAGCGGTTATCTTTAAAAACAACGACCTACGAATTTTAGATTCAATACTGAGATTAAATGAGGATTAGGTTATGCATAAAAAATAAACCAAATAGTAAAATAGAGATATGCGGTTCATATGAGATTCAGCGAGACAGAAGTAAACAATCACCCAACTGAAACTAAGGGCTACTTAAGTATCTTATAAATAAAAAACAACGTGAGAACAATAAAGACTTATGAGAACCCTTAAACCAAGTTAAAGCAAACTTCCACGGTTTTGTGTATAGGCTCGAAGCTCATTCGCTCGTCAAATTATAATATAGGTTTGGTTTAATAGTTCTGCTGATGGTTTGTTATAGGTTCAACTGGAATGGACTGACCTTGACATTGACTATCTTCTGGTTTACCATACACCAATCGGGCTTATACCATGTATCCGGCTCGAAGGACCATTATGAAGGGCTGAGGTAGGCCCACTTTTTCACAATCGGCACAGAGGAATGTATTTACTATTTACTTGCCGATATTGTGACTTTCTTGAGGTTATAGTGCAAAAATTAAATAATAACAGCATATGTCGCGTTCGTCAGCCGTATATTGTTAATAACTGTTAGACTAAACAATTAAAATTCTCTCAGAGAACTGCAAAATATTAATTTAAATACATTAGTATAAATCGCCCGACAATTCTAAAAAAGCGACCGAAAGATGTCAAAAATAATAATTATTGTTCGTTCCGCCGTTACCCAGGAAACAATTGCAGCGTCCTGGATACTCAGAACTGTAGCCTGCTAAATTAACTTAAAATAAACTTTATGGCGGCATTTCTTTTCAGGGAAAGGATTATGATTATGTTTATACAGTTTGCTTTTCACCGAACACAGATTAAACCTGAAGGCGGTAGCCGGACAAGTGTGAACGCGCAAATAAGCTGCAATACCCCACCATCACTTTGTCAGAGGGGGTTGAATTTATGACATAGGGGAAAGTAGCCCAAAATGATCCCTGCGGGCATAATGATTCCCCCTAATCCCCCTTTTATTTTTAATATCTGAGGTTCGAGTGAATGACTACGATCAGTCGAGTCGCCATACCTAATCGTTTTACTGTTTTTCTTTTGTTGCAGATAAGAACATGGTTCCAAAATATAAAATAAAAAACTGAGAGGCAGTCATGAGACGAAGATAAAATGCGACAAGCAATGGAAGAGTTTCGTCGTCGCTTAGCTTGCAAAACTGCGGCCAGAAACTTTCGTGTTCAGCTGATGAGTTTAAAAAACGCTGTAAAGGAACGAACAAGTTAGCTGTTAATGCTGTTCATAAACTGGGAAGCAAAAGACTCCTCAAAAGGAGGAGGAATTGGTTGCGCAAATGCTGGACATGGAAAGAAGAATGCACTGTCTCACGACTAAAGGTGTAAGATCGATTGTTTATCAGCTTGCAGATAAAAATAGTATTGATCATCCATTTTCCCAGAAAACATGTCTAGCTGGCACAGATTGGTTGACAGGTTTTCGGAAGAGCTACCCTGAACTTGCACTAAGATCACCTGAGTCGACATCAGCGGCTGGCACTCGTGCTTTTAGCCGGACTGTTGTTACCAAATTTTTCACATTACTAAAGACAGTGTATGGCAAAATACAATTTCCAGCATACAGGATCTATAATGTTGAGGAAAGATCTTTGAGTACGGTCCCAAGTAAAAATTGTAAAATTCTAGCTCAATGAGGTAGAAAACAAGTTGGCAGAGTTGATCGAGCTGTGTTCACTACTGGCGTAATTTGTATGTCGGCATCTGGTTCTTATGTTCCACCTATGATTATTTTTGGTCGTAAGTGAATGACCGATGAGTTGAAAGATGGTGCAGCACGGGAACAGCAATTTAATGCAACGATTGTGGTTAGATGAAACTTGAGGTTTTTGCAGTGTGATTTGACCATTTCCTTTCCTTTGTTAAGCCTTCAAAAGAGGATCATGCACTTCTAATTCTCGATGGCCATCTTTCGCACACAAAAACTTAAGTGATATCGAAAAGGCCAGAAGTAATTGTGTGACCATTTCATATCTACCGCCACACACCAGTCACAAGCTGCAGCCGTTAGACGTCAGTTTTATGTACCAGCTCAATCACTATCATGATAAAGCATTGGAAAAATGGCTTACTAATCACCGGGAAGAGTTGTATCCGTTTTCAAAATCTCACAAATCTTCAACGAGTCTTACATGCAGGCCTGCACACCACTTAACGCATTTAACGGGTTCAAGAAGAATAGAATTTTTCCATACGACCCCGATGTTTTTACTAACATTGATTTCGCAGCTGCTGAAGTGACTGAGCAAAACGAACCTCCTCAGAATGGCAATGTCCACGAGGAAAATGACACGGTCAAAATGAAGAAGTCAATGATGAAAATAATGTAGCGCATGAGCAGAATAATGAGGCCAATGAGAAAAGTAATGAAAGCAACTGGCAAAATTAAACCAAACGAACAACTGCTAGGCAATCCTTAGCTTCGGTTAATGAAC
>JAEQML010080849.1:0-11439 GCA_016904865.1 Pissodes strobi | reverse complement strand
GTGACCTGATGCTGCTACAGTAATACCGGAGCAGACTTCGTTGCTAAGTCTAATCTTGTATATTTGTATATAGTAACCATAAGTTCATGTTGTACATATTGTATTGTCCTTTTTAACTTCTGTGACTCTGCTCTACGCGAGCATTTAAGCAAGGTTTTTCCCCAGTTTTCCTTGCAAAACAGACCTTGTAGCAAAATTACATAACGTAGAACGCACTCTAACTAATTTTAGCTTTGGCCAACTATCAATTAAGCGACATTGAAGGGGTCACCCAAGTAATGATCGAACAAAGAGCAGCACCGCTTAACCTAGTTATAGATAGCTTACCACCTAGCCCCATCAGGGTGTCATGCCCTGTTGGCCAAGACGCTGAACAAACAGCATCGGGCGCAACAACAGGCAATAGTTAGTTAGTCACTAGCGCACAATGACATATCTAGACTAGACATTGCCGTTGTACCATAGTAATATCAATAAACTTATGTCTATGTCTATGTTTATATTGCTTCCTTAAAGCATATCAAAATACGGAGAAAACAACTTTTGGTAATTATTTGTAGAATAGAATTAATATTTCAATACAATTTTGAACATTGTATAACAAAAAATAATGTTTGCAGCAAACTTCTAGAATTATGTAGTGTATTACATTTTACTCATCCATGTGAATACTACCCCAAGTTATTTGTTATAAGGTTATATTTGAGGGTAAGGGTCTGCTTTACCCTAAAAACAATTAATAGTAATTTTAAAAACATTAACAAAAACAAATTAATTATATGGAGACACCAATAATACATAAGGTTGTTTTGAGTCTTTTTCTTTTATTATTTATTATTGTTTGTTTTTTCTTGTAAATTTATTGTATATTTAGTATATTTTGTGCAGTGCTTGTGTTGATCATTTAATACAGCAGAAATAAACCCTATCATTAGAGTAGTAAATATGTCTGTAAATATTTAAATATGATTGTTAGAGGCCTCTGCCTCTATTATAAAAATCTCCAATGGAGCAATAAATAAATAGGAAGGTACATACGGGTCTAGACGGTTTTACCAAGAAAAACTGCAAGCGTTCCAATTAAAGAACACAAAACCTTTCCAACTATATGTCTCTGTAATTGTGATTGTAATAATAATTGTTATTATGTGTTTTTAGGTACAAAAGTCATGCCAGCATATTTTATTTCAGTTAGTATCCTTCTATTTACAAACTTAAGTTGAAGTAAGACACTACCTTTCTGAGTGTCAAAAAGGCAAATATAAAAAATATTAAAAACATTGTTTTGTTTCAATTGTTGTTCTTATTTCTAATAATTGTCTTACCTACTTCTTAAGATTTGTTTACTGTATGGCTGATTTGTTTTAAATTTCCTCTGTAACTGGGCCTCGGCCTGTCGGAAACGTAACGCTATTTATTTTTTGTGTTTAGATATTTTCTTGTAATTTGCAAATAAAATAATTATTATCATAATACCAACTGTAATAAAAAGATAAGTACTTAAATTATTTTTTATTTTTAAGTACTTAAATTATTTTTTTATTTTTATATACCTACACGCATAGGCTTCAAGTAAATATAAGTACCTAGGTATTTGTTATTATTACTCATCATACCTATACCTAGGCACTTGCAGAGTAGGTAGGCATTTGAACAAATAACCTGGTAAATTCCCAAACTGTTTACTAATTGAGGTACAATAATAAAACATTTTCTTTCAATATAAGATTGATAAATAACTAAAAGAAAACCATTTAAAAAACACTTAATGCGATACTGGTAACACCTATTTAAAATAAAATAAATATTTTAAATCCGTCCCCGATTTCTACCCGCAGTGCGAGAGAGATATGTAGAGTCAAGCAAATCCTACCACATGAAAGGTGCCGCCGCGGAGTCCCCGAGCTGGTTGTTACGGTAAGCTGTGCTTAGAGCCTTGAGGCAAGCGTGAGCTACGCGTTGCCGGAAATTTCGAATTATTACTTACTTTGACCATGCTAGGGCGGCTACCATAAAGTGTTCCTACTCCTTCAGCATAGATCTTTTAACATTGCATTTTGCATGATATTCTGCTGAATTAGTTCACGTCCAGCTTTATTCTGATTTAAAATAACGGAGGCTGGAAATACCTAGATTGTGCAATGTAGCCTATGGCATTCCTTACGATATTTTCTTCGTTTGAAACGGCATCTACTCTCAAGTTATTACCATATACCTTAGCAAGGCTTTCATTGAGCACTACTTTTGCTGGCATTCATTCAGTTGATGTTTATGTTACCTTGGCCAGATGCAAGTTTTCCATTGGTCATTTTCATATATTTTTAGGTAAAATAATTAAATATAAATAAATGAAATGAAACTTACCAGACAGTTCACTTGCATGTGGCCCTCTCTTACAGAACGCGCAGATCCAAGTGGTGTCTTTTCTCTCAGCGTCGTACTTATTACTAAGGGTACTGCAATGTAGTCCTTTTGACCGTACTTTATGCCTAAAAAATGTTTTGTATTAAATATGTATTTATTTAAAGATGTAAATATGTGCTCAGAATTTCGGATGCCAACCACCTGAATTCTAAAAGAATATACATGCTTTACTTGGATATAAACGAATTTCTTTCAAATAAATAGATATATTCAAAAATAATATTACTCCATCGGATAAATGTTGAACTTCAACCAACTATCAGTTATTTAAATAGTGAGATTCGAATATTGATCCAAAGATTTATGATAGTTGTGGGCCAATTATAGCAATTCTCAAATCTTCCAAGTATCATAACGTTACGCACAAATTAAGGAAAAGGTTTACCTATATTCGCTATCATCATGAAACTTCTTGTTCTTGAGGGACTTCCTTTCTCCGTCTTCGTCGCCCGTGAGAGGAGTGTTAACCACACTGACTGACAACGGGGAATCCCGGGGACCTCGTATCTGTACAAACGGGCCTCTGGATTTACTGGAACTAGCATTACTACCCGAATCGTAAAAACATACTTCCTACAAAAATAGATATAATCAGCAATTTTCCACAAGAACAAAAAAAAATGAGAAAAATTAAATTTCTAGGTTTTTCAGAACTTGAGCCTGCAAGTTAATTAAAACGTCAACAGGGCAATAAAAACATTAATTGAAAAATAATTTGGCAGTTGCAAATTGAATTAAGCACGACAAAAATACTTATGGTCAAGTAATTCCAGATTCCAGTCCCGAAAACAGTCTTGCAACAAGACTGTAAAAAAATTAGGATTATTACACAAACTTACTTACCTTGGCAAAGTCCAAACTCGTCGCTTTCGCCGGCATCTTATTGGTAGCAACGTGAATGGGAATCTTTTTGGGAGACCTCATTGCCACGCCTACCGGCGACGCTTTTTTCGGCGGGCTACCGAAACTTTTCGCCTTTATTAACCTAAAACCGAAACTTGTTAGACACTGTAACATTCCATTTGTGGATCATTAATTATAAGTAAGTTTTGACAGGCGCGGGTAGTAGTCACGTTTTCGTACCTAGTACGAAAGGGGATATTTGTTATCCTTTGCGCTTGTCTCCGGAAATCTGTCCTGATTGGAGCAACTAGAAACACTGCCGTAAAATTGTCTCTGCGCGAACTTCTTGGATCGTCGCGATCAGCTCTACTGAAAAAGGGCTCGTTCCTTTTGGAGAAAAGCCGTTCAATGAGGTAGTCGATTGAAAACTTTTGTTCACGCCAAATTAGTGAGGCGGATTTTGTCGACTTATCGGATAGTTATTTCCGTTTTGGTTTTGGAACCTCGTTTTGATTACGTATAGTGTTGTAAAATACGGAAAATCTCGTGTAGCGAGGAATTTTTTTTTGAAACGGCTTTCTCTAGTGAAGTCAGCCATTTAGTGTTCGGCGTTTTTTTGTGTTGAATAGTTTTGCCCTCCGTCTAGAGGCGAGTTTTTTTTATTATTAGCAGATATTTTGCGTTTCTCAGGTCTGGTTTAATCGCATTGCTTTTGTATTAATTAGCTTTTCGTTTCTATCAATCTCAATGGAAGAGCTTAATTTATTGACGTGAAGTCAGCATAATTAGAGATTTGTTTCGAGTTGATAGTTCCTTTTTGCCGCTCGGGCTACCTAGTTTATTATTTGATAGTTGCTAATTGTGGTTAAATTTTACGATATAATGTCAAACGGACTCGAGGAAAATCTAAGCTTGGGGGTTCTGTATTTGAATTAAATAACCATAGTTACTTATTCTAGGGAGTTTACTTTTGGCCAAATTAATTCTTTTATTTTATTTCCGGCGAAATGTAATGTAGATTTTTGGCAATTTGAGTAGTTCGATTCACTTGATCGATACGAGACGAATTTAGATACGGGGGTAAATTATAACCATTGCTTTTGTGTTCGCGTTACTGATGGCAACTTTCGCCACAACTTTTAAGTAAATAATGCCAAGACTGCTTTTTTGTCCCTCTTTGTGAAATTCTTTATTAGTACCGAAGTTGGAGTCTTTGCCATGAAATTATGATTTATTCTCTTAATTTTAATATTTGTTTTGGCAACCAACTTCTAGATATTCGTGTTGTTTGATGCGTTTGATTTTTAATTAGACACTAGACTGGGAATTTCGGTTGACGGGAGCTATTTAATGCAGTTTTGTTTATACTTAAACTGATTTAGCATTAGGGGAAGCCTCCCATCATATTTTATAATTAAGAGTCCGTATTTTGGCGTACTTTCGTTCACTTGTTGAATTGTGTTCGTGAGTGATTAAAATTAAGAGAGAGGCACGCTATCTTTTGATATATACATTGGAAAGTCGTCCGAATCGACTATTCCATTTAGGGCATTGTTTACATTCAAGTTTTTGTTGCTATTGGTTCACTATGTGGATTGTATTTGAACTTTTCTCTTGAATATTCGTGCACTGGAAAGAGTTGCCTTTTTATTTTATAATAATATTTTCGTTCAATTCGACTATTTTATTCAAATTTATTCGGTTTGATTCTTCATTTAAGTTCATTTTAGGGCCTTTTGTTATTAATTAGCTCATATTAGAATTCTTTTATCAATATAGCGTGCATTTTATCCGTGCCAGTCTAGAAACAATGCTTTTGTTCGCGATTATTTAGCTTTTATTTTGAACTATGGTTGTTATTTGCGGTTTTCTATGAACATGCACGTTTATCCTTGCGATGCCGATCTCGGCTGAGCTATTGGGCTGCTTATTTTCTCCTTTTGAAAGACTCAACTTTTGGTTCTTTATTGACTTAGATTTAAAATTTAAAAAGAAATCTCTTTAATCGGTAATTAGTAATTCTGCTAAATTATTGTTTTCTGGAAAGATAGTATATATTAGCAATCAACTCACATATCGTGGTGGCTCGTTACTAGGAAATGTTTCCATTCCTAGGTTCGTTCCCTGGGGTAGAAATCTGCTGTGCTACTCGACGAAGAGTTAGAAGCCTCTACGCCAGGCTGAACCTTGTTGGTTGGCTTAACTGCCTGCTGTATTTCTGGACTAGCGGAGCTAGTCTACCTGGAGTGACCAGATCGTTCTTTGGACCGGTGTGACGAGTTGGTCGTCGTAGGGTTTGTGCCACCCAGCCGGGTAGGTGGAAGTGGACACTTCAGTGAAACTGAGTTAAGTGCTAAATAGCATTAGATTTATTATTTTCTTTTTTTCCCCGTGTGTGGGAGAATTTATTTGACTATCCATTTGCGCACCATATATTTTTAATTAGTTTAGAGCGCTCTATTTATCTTAGCGGCCTTTGTGGTCACATAGTCGCGCGGTAGACTGAACTTGAGTTTTTTATTCAACCTGCAATTACTTGGCGGGGGTTCTTAGTAGCGCCTACTTTTTCTAACTTTAATCTTTATAAAGTTTAGTCGACCACCGATAATTTTTCTTTTATACTTATAGCTAAGTTTTTATCAGCTAGTTTAGTTTTTTTTGTTGATTCAACCACCCGTTCTCATACCTCTTTAAAAGAAAAAAAAAAGAGAATTTATATCAAGTTTTGGGCGTTCGCCATTTACTGTTGCGCTATTGTTTTTTTTTTATTGGCCCATCGGGTGCTTTGCAAATTATGACATAATTTTAATGATAGTTTACGACCTTTTCTTACTCTTATTCAGAGCTATTCTTGCGGCCCCTTTTTCTGTTTTCTTTATGGAATAAAGTGATAGTATTGTTTTTGCGGCGTTTCATTTGGCTCAACAATATTTGCGTATTTACACACATCTAGATTCAGTGGAAAATCCTTTTGGCAAATCTTACCGGCAGGGTTGAACTAGAGGAACTGAGGTCTTACAGCAAGTTCCGGGAACAACGCGGGGATTTCCAGTTTGGTCCGTAACGAATTCGGTGGCGCCCAAAGAACCTCTCTCTCCGGAGCTGCGGGCAAATTGCGCGCACCCCTTAAAACTTGCTACGGGGCCTTACGTTCCGATCTTGCCGGGTGTTTATTTTAATGAAGGAGATCTGGTCGAATTCAGTAAGTGGTTATTATTACTACTCTCGGTGGAGCTCGTCATAGCTTCACGAGCATTGAATAACTTTTTTTAAAATAGGAAGAAAAAAAATCTAATTCTTTTAAACAATAAAAAATAATAATAATAACATTTCCATTTACAAGGATAGCGCGTCGCAACACAAAGTAAGTAAAGACCCTAGACTAGTGGGATTAGTCCATCATTTATTTGGCTATCGCTATAGAGTTTCAAGACATAATCTACTTCACTATTCTACAGATATTTTATGTACAGATTGACTACTCTATATACCTTCAGATGGGTGTTTTTAGAAGCCTCCCAGCACAACTTTTACGAGACGATATTCGCCCAGAACAGTGTTCGCGAGCAGAGTAAATGAATCTTCAGTGCATATCTCATTTTACTTAGGTTCTGAAGGAACCTTACAAAAGTTTTTCAGTTACTGATTACCAACGGCTGTCTATTGCGCTAGTTGTCTTGCTTTCAAGGGAGAAAAATTGTGAGGGGTAAGGTCACTATGGGGAAAACAGAAGAAAAACCCCATGCCGCGGTTCTTTGGTTTAAGTTGACATTCATTCATTCAGTCACGTCATTCATTCATCATCATACATACGGAAACAAAGTTGAGGATTATGACATAATCATGATTGATCACAATCTTAGTGAGGGTGAAATTGCAACTGCACATCAGGTTATTCCTGGCTACGTGGTGCCATACTACGCTTGCCGGAGCAAGAAGCGAGGAGACAGCTCGAGGTCAGCGTCCGTACTGATCTCGACTCATGATACAAAGAAAACAATCTCGACTAATATGCCAAACGAGTCTCTCCGTTTTTAGCGGAGCAGGCGGGGCCTACCTTGAAACCAGTTTAGGCTTAAAATGCTATTTTCCTGTATTCCTGATCCTGATATCTTTCGTTTTATGAAAGACATCAGGGGCTACAAAGAGTGGATTAGGAGGGAGTTTTTAGGGATAAAGGATAGAAATATAGGTCCATTTTTCGGCGGTCGTAGTTCTAGAAAATTTAAACTGAATACGATATTTTTACAACTACTTCATCAATTACTATAAATGAATGCAGAACGTTTAACCAAAAGCTCATCTGGAATATTGTAGCAAAAGCATGGCAATGTTGGTTATTTTCGTTTGTTTGTCTTTTGGAGTACAATATTTCAGATAAAGTGTCAGACGAGAGTTTATTTCTAGTTTTTGTTTTATTTAAAATTATCGTGCCAAATATACGCTCGACGCAGGCACTATTAAAAGAACACTAACAAATTTTGTTAATTTTGGATAAAGTGCAGTATCTTCGCCCTTTTTGAGGTGGCAATTTTGTTTCCAAAACTGAATGCAGTCCAAACTTGTATCAATGCTACTATTTTGTAACAACACTCTCTATCTAACAAACAACACAGTACAGTTTAAAAAACCAGTAGAACAAAGCGTCATAAGCAATGAGCAAACAATGGGTCGCAAACTCCGCTCGCTTCTCTCGCACGGGGGCGCAACCAAACAAAATTAACCCAATATAATCCAAGGCAATGCAATGCAAATGAAGAAAAAAGAACTTTGAAAAATATATGAAATAGCGCGTACGCATGCGTGAAGGCTGAAAATTGTGGTAGGTAGACGCGAATTATTTTTATATTTCAGGGCCACGCAATTTTCGAGGAAGTTCCGAGTTCTAAAAAATCCCCGCTGGCATTGCAGTGATGCCGTTATAGTATAAATTTACCAAAATACGTACAATGCAATAGAGGTTTTCATTTTACTGCAATCTACATAGAAAAAAATGTAAATTGTACAATATTCCATAAATCACCAGATTTGACCTATAAAATAAACAATTTTCACCAATCAACGAAACCTTCTCAAAATCACCGGATCTGATGAATTTTCACCAAGTTTGGCAACGCCGTAATACAGAGGTTCGTCGACCTGCATCGGTGGTCTTCGTCGCCAACGAAGGTCGCCCTATGTGAGCTCGTTATCGCGTCCGCGCGTTTGTTGCTGAACGGAAAAAGAGTAGGGGAAACCAGGGAAATTCAGTCTCTTTCTATTTTTAACTTTAGGCCTCGTATTTAACGTACTCTGTTATCGCATTAAAATCGTATGGGTAACGAAACGATTCATTACCTCCTATAACTAGGCCAACTAGCTAATATTAAAATTAGCAGTGACATCATCCTAAGTGATCTATACTTTTTTGCCATAAGAAAAGCATTAAGAGGAGCCCACTAAAAGTATTAATTATTTTATCGCGCCTACTTGTGTATTTAACGTTGTTTGCCACGCTGGGCCATTGGAATGTCAATTTTCATCCGCCATCTTCGATATATTCTGTATCCAGTGCTGCCAGATTGGTCGCTTTATCACAATTTGGGCTACTTCTCACTGTAGTTTGCCACAAATTATTTTTCAAAGAAACGTAAAATATTTGTCTTGGATTACAATTAACAATATATTAGATACTTAATGTAAGTTTGCTTTGGTATATTATAGTATAGTTATATTAAATATAAATAAATATTTAAAATCCGAAAAGTAAATATATAAAAACCGGAAAGTGAAGCATATCGGAATCAAAACCTTTAAGAAAATAAAAGTTGCTTAGCAATAACCTAATTATTTTGTATAAATATTTAGTTAGTTCCATTTAAAAACATAATTTCAAATGTCATTCAACAAATGCTGTAAAAATTAAAGTCCAACTAAATATACGTTAAATAGTTTACATCCCAAATAATGTATGAAACTAACTCTAAATCTGGCAACACTGTCTCCTATCAGTTGGCGTACTTTCGACGTTCGACCGGCTTCTTAATTATTGTTCTGTTCGATTTTGATTGTTTTTTGTTAATTTCTTTATAATATCAGTACTTTAGTGTGTTTAAATTTATGTGAACAATGCTGTGCGGTGGAAACTAGCTGAAAAGACCTAAAGTTCATGTTTTTAGCTTTCCAAAATGTTTGGACTTGACCTGTTGCTTTCGTGTAATAAGAGTTTATTTTGTGCTCGTTCATTGTGTACAGCAAGTTTATAAAATTTGTTCCTGTTAGCTAATTTTGGGGTAAGTGATATTTAGTGTAATTATGCCTCATAAAGGCTGTAATGCAATGTTTGCTATATGCCCACATATTCCCTTAGTTTAAAGGCTTTTTTTCCATCATTTATAGAAAGGCAAAATGTTAAATTAGCTCTCAAAATATTTAATCCTTTTATTATAGAGGCTCTGAAAGGTTTTCTTAATAATTTGTCACAGTCACAAGACACAGCAGAGCATCTGAAATGCCAGTTAATCACTTATTTAAGTGGATATTGCTGTCATATTGTTTAAAAACAAATTAAGTTGTGAATTTGGCAAAGAAAAATTAACTTTAAATGAACCTTGTGTTGTAGAAGATTCTTACCATTTAATTAATTCCTTAAGTCGAGGGGTTCTTTTATATCCTCGTGAACAAGTAGTGGACGTAGTTTCAACAGCCTATATTATATTTAAAACTGATTAATGAGTTCGAAGGCACATTTTTAGATATTTACAATAAAAAGCCTTTTCTTTGTGAGCTGTTGTTAAACTATCTAAATCAAAACAGCCTTTTGACTCCTTTTGAAAATTGTAAAAATCACCTAAAAATTGATGTTTCAAAAATTTTTCTTAGCAGCATTTCAAATACACTTCTTAATAATTATTGTTCTAAACACAATCATAATCTTTTGGGTAAAAAGAAAAAAAGGAAACTGGATACTTTTAATAAATAAATATTAGACCCCAATAATATACCGAGTAATATACCAAATCTAACATAAAAAAGTAATAATCTGAAACCTGTATAAAGCTTTGATGTTTTATCATAAATATTTGAAGGTTGCAAGGTTCTTTGGATGGAGAAAACCGAGGAAAAAACACACTACCAAATTTGACATTACTATTACCTATTATGACACCTTTATACATTTTACCACCTATCTATTAAATAGATTGGTGGTATCTAGTTTCAGTTTATCAAAATAGGTAGATTCTATTTTGATAAACTGGATATTCAAAGGTTTTTGCTCTGAAATTTCGTTTTCCTTTAACAAAAATCGAATGAGGAACGTCTAAAGGCTGTTCATGACTCGCAGCCTTGTTTTAACCGGAAGCTCTTAAATATAATTTTTGTATGCAGAAAAAGGTATGTAAACTGCAATTTAATTTTTGATTTAAAATAAAAATTGACTAATACACATTATCAGTCATAATAGTCGTGCTTAAAGTAATATCAGCTTGTAGGGGGTATTGTATTATAGGTCAATTACGTTTCAAACTACATATAAAAAAAAGATAAATTTACAAAACAGAAGTTTTTGTTATATTTTTTCGAGATTTTTGCATCTAAAATGTCTACTTAACTGTGAAATTTTAAAAGAAATTGCACATTTCAATATACGCCTGTAAATAAGTTAAGACCACTTTTGATGACGTCACGCGTAAGCCGTCTGGCCTAGTTGTAGGAGGTATTGAACGATTTCTTGCCAAATATGCATACTAGAAGAATTAACATTAGAAATGAAGTTTCCAACGCGTTGAAAGCTTATTCTATTTACTGAACTACATCACAGAAAAGCGAGTCTGCTTGCAAATGATTTAGAAACGTAGAGACTAAGGGACCAAGCGACGCAGCTTGTGACAAAATGATTTATACGCTCTCTGCATACCTAATTAAATTTATTAATAACCACAAGCTCAACTGAATTAAAGAAACAAGATGTTTTTGTGTGTGTAAGGCTCTGAGAATTTGAATTTTAATAACCATACCAGAGTGTCTTAAGGGTATGCAAATGCTGGGCTTTACGTTGACAAACAGAATTCCACCAGATTTCTTACATAAGATCCAAAGAGCAAGCTGACCACCAAAACTCAAAGTTGCCAATTTATCTAACACGATAGAAGGTGATCGATTCGATCAAATGCCTTCGAGGGTTCTTTGTCT
>JAEQML010080848.1:0-11440 GCA_016904865.1 Pissodes strobi | reverse complement strand
ATATATATATATATAGGGAAGTGATAATCTTGACCGGTAGTTTAAATAATAAGGTAAAATTTCTTTGGGGTATCGGTCTTTATAAGGGCTTTTAAATTGAAAGGCTTTTTAAGCTACTCCAAGCTTTCGAAAATTTTTATTTTCTTCGTCAGGGCTACAACAATATGGAACATTAGATTTCTAGGTATAAATATAACATAATAATGATTTACTGCTTACAGCTCTATCTCGAACATTTCATTGCGTATAAGAAAATATTTGGCAAGGTTTAAATAAAATAATTAGTAAATTTAGTTATATCATTTTGGGTTTTGGACGTTCGGACACTGACATCTCATTACGGTGGCCTCGTTTCAATTCACCCGAATAACAATTTCCCTAAAAGAAGAGCCGGCTTCACGTAACCCAGCTATTTGACCCCTTTCGAACTAAAGAGTTGCGTGAAACTAGCGAGACTGGGAATTCTAGGCATGATAATGTTGGAAAACACATTTACACCAAACACATTAAAATTATTTTTAAACATGTTTATTGTGTTAAAGCGTCATGATAACGAATATGTTTACAAGTTTTTACCAAGATACAATATTTTTTTCTGAGTGTTGCATTTTCAATGTCACTTACTATATGGCTGGCTTGGAGATAACTTTCCAGGCGATAACTCTCTCACAAAAAGTGTTTAAATTAACCATAAAATAAAGAGTTGCCATTCATGTTTTTTTCACTAATTATATAATTAAACTTACCCTGAATTAAACATCCGTCTGCCAAGTGTCCTAAAATGAAAAAAAAATATCATATCATATTTCCTCAGATTACATTTGAAATATACCTAATGTTTGGATGTAGGATGTAGGTATACATATAGAATTTATAGTGTTTAATTTTGTATTTTCTAATAATTATTGGTTATTATATATTGAGGAAAATGGTATATTGAATACTGTGGAAACGCTGTACATAGTTCTTTCAGAACCTCCTGCCAGGACTAAAGATCAGCTTTAGTGTTGTTAAGTTCTACAAAATAAGAACTTTTTTACGTTAACAACGTATATTTGCATTGTAAGATTTAGAAAAGTTGCCATTAATAATTTGGAACATAAAAACCCAAGCTAGTATTTTGGTTTTAGTAGGGGTCGGCAAAATCGGCCTCCAACTTTAGAAAATTCATATTTTATTTAGTTTGTATACTATAATAGTATATTATTTTATATGGAGGAAAAGTGATACTTTTCATGGCGCGCTCGTGTTTAATAATAGGGAGCAAGCCATGAAAAGTAACTTTTCCTCCAAATAAAATATGCTGTTTTTTCTTCAAATGTCGACAAATTAATGCAAAAATATCTCTTTTTAATAGTAATAATAATTATTATTATTAAAGATAAGTGGGTTCGCAAGGCGGCTTAGACCGGTGTCGGTGAATAGGTACAGGTTGTTGCTATAGTAATGTAACATAAAGCTGTCAGTGGACACTGTCAACAATAATTATTTTTTTAAGATTGCGTCTCCGATTGCGATTTAATTCCGTATTGATAAGCAGTTATTGAGTAAGTTCGATTAAATAATAACTAATTTGTTCCTAAATTAGTGATTTTTAGAAATGCAGTCACAAATTGAGTGATAAATACAAATTTTAGTTTAATAAATCTTGAGATGTTGACGCTTATTTTGTTGTTTGTTTGTATTGTATCTATGTTGCTATGACAACACTTTTACCTCCGCCGGCGAAAAAGTGAAAAGTAAAGGTCGATCCTCATTTACGCTACAGTCAGCTCGGCGACGCGACGCGACACTACGCTACAAATTTTCGCCAGATAAATATTTCGTTGTTTGAGATGAATACGTTCACACTTGCGCTGCACGACACGTTCCGACGCGTCGCTTCGTCGTGCAGCAACGCTGATATTTGTTCGTGTGCGTTGTTTTCTAGTTTGTCGCGCTGTGTCGTTTAGTATACGATCTGATTCATTTTCTACGGTATATAGTGTTTTATTAAAAATTGAGTGGTATTATGGATGGCGAAAAGGCAGATCAATTGTTCACCCGATCACCCTTGTGGCTGAATATGTAGAACTTTATGATTTACAGTACAAAAACTGCAGTGATCAGCAAAGGAAAGACAATATCTGGAGAGAAATTGCCCTAAAATTAAATGAAACTCGTAAGTATTATTATTTTTAATCTTATTTATTTGTTCAAATGATGGAAAAGAATTGGTTCGACCTACCTATATTTTAGAAAAAAAAACGTAGATATTACAATAACCAAAAAAGTAATAGGTAATTTTAAGTTTTCCTAATAAGAATTAATTAAACATCACCATATAAAATACGTATTTAAAATAATACTATAATAATAATTATTTGTTGTGACCTCAGTTGTTCCGTTGGATACCTTCATTAATGTGGGCAGTTTGCCAGGGAACAGAACCACTTGGTGAACAAAAATAATCTTTTAAAGTGTCCCGAACTTTAATTGCATCGGCAGAAAGTCTTCCAGAAACATGAGGCAATCCAACCAAAATCGGAGTTTCATTTTGCTTCTTTTCACCCTCTAGTGTGATCAAATAGATGTTATCATTGCGGAGAAAATTATGTAGGCACAAGGCTGCTAGAATAATTGAATCTGCATTGCTTGGACTGACCTGCATCTTACTGAAAAATAGTCTAAATTTTTGGCAAAAGTTACCAAAGGCATTTTCACTAAGTCTCCGAGCTCTTGAAAGCCTATAATTAAAAGTTCGCTTATCCTCTGGCAAGTTTCGTCCCGAATAGGGACGCATCAGATAGGTCCTTCAGGGAAATGCTTCGTCTCCAATTATGACGTGGGGTAAAGTTCCTGAATTTTCATTAATACTTCTATCCACTGGAATACCAAAAGTCTTGTTATTTAAAGCTTTTTCCATAGTGGAATTAGTAAAATTACCACCATCGCTATTTTTGCCATAGGATCCAACATCGACAGCAATAAATTTATAATTTGCGTCTACTAAAGCTAGTAAAACAATGGAATACGTCTTTTTATAATTAAAATATAAAGAACCAGAGTTTTTGGGTGCTTGAATAGTCAAATGCTTTCCATCGATAGCTGCTACACAGTTAGGAAAATTCCAAATAATTCCAAAATCTTGTGCTCATTTTTGCAATGATTCAGGTGTTGGCTGCGGCATAACAATTTTTGTCAAAATTGCTCAAATAAGTTTACTTGTCGAATGAACTATGTCGTGTACAGTAGAAGGTCCCAATCAAAAATTAAAAGATAGTGTTTGAAAATCTGCACCAGTCGCCAGATACCTGAAAAAGTAACTATATAGATATGCGGCAAATGCATCTGGGGTGCCTACTAGCAAAGAAAATTCTACTACGATAAGAAGGCTCATGCTTATGGGCGCACGTGAAACGGCTTAGAGACATCAATGCGCTCACAATAATTTACCTCGCGGCGGTAACCCTCTGACGATTCATGCACCACGTTGCCAATATTTCGCAATATGCGAATTTAGCCACGCGTCGGTGGACGCGCCGCTAGAGCTGCCGCGTTGGTTTTTGTTTTTCTTCCAACGCGAATTGGCAACAGCGAGTTCGCCGCAGGCGCATTTGAAGCGACCTTCTGTCGATGGGGCCAGGCTTTCCAGAGCCTGGTCCCATTTCGGGGGTCAAATATTTAACGTGTGGTGGGTTTTCTTATCGTAGTAGAATTTTCTTTGCTACTAGTTATAAAAAGCTTCATGTAATCAAAATAACGAATATTCATGAACAATTTTATTACCTTTCATTAGTATTAGGCTTTTAGGTTTTATTGTTATTTTTTATTTTAGCTGAAAGGTGTAAAACTAAATGGGAAATTTTAAGAGACGGATTTCAGCGAGCCATAAAAAACGCCAAAACCAGAAGCGGGCAAGCAGCCAAGTCAACAAGAAAGTGGCGTTCATCCCCTTATAATCTTCTAAAGAGAGTATGGAATTCTCGTTCTTGCAATCTTGATCTAAATATGTCGTGTACCCAATATTTTCTTTGCAACTTTTTCCTTTTGCATATTTTTCTTTTTGTATATTTGTGATACATAACTAACGCAAATACATCATCATCAGTACTCGATAAACTGGACATTAAACAATCACTTTTTACTCGAAGGCGACCAAATGTCAACTGGGGATGGGTTTCAAAAGCATGTAGGTCGCGTTGCTGCCGCGCGCTGTCGCGTTAAATGAGAATAGCTACCAACGTTACGACAGTCTGCATCGCGCTGCATCGCCGAGCTGACTGTAGCGCAAATGAGAATTGACCTTAAAGCTCCGGCGGAGGAAAAACGAAACTTCACGGCCGCCTACACAGTCGAGTAATGACGGATTTACTGCCGTTTGAAGAAAATAGTATATTATTTTATATGGAGGAAAAGTAATACTTTTCATGGCGCGCTCGTGTTTAACAGCCGAACGGAGTGAGGCTGGTAATAGAGAGCAAGCCATGAAAAGTAACTTTTCCTCCAAATAAAATATGCTGTTTTTTCTTCAAATGTCGACAAATTAATGCAAAAACGTCGCTTTTTAATAGTAATAATAATTATTATTAATGATAAGTTGGTTCGCAAGGCGGCTTAGACCGGTGCGGTGTCGGTGAATAGGCTCAGTTTGTTGCTATAATAATGTCATATAAAGCTGTCAGTGGACACTGTCAACAATAATTATTTTTTTAAAATTGCGTTTTCGATTGCGTTTGAATTCCGTATTGATAAGCAGTTATTGAGTAAGTTCGATTAAATAATAACCAATTTGTTCCTAAATTAGTGATTTTTAGAAATGCGGTCACAAATTGAGTGCTAAATACAAATTTTAGTTTAATAACTCTTGAGTTGTTGACGCTTATTTTGATGTTTGTTTGTATTGTGTCTATGTTGATATGACAACACTTTTACCTCCGCCGGCGGAAAAGTGAAAAGTAAAGCTCCGGCGGAGGAAAAGCGAAACTTCACTGCCGCCTACACAGTCGAGTAATGATGGATTTACTGACGTTTGAAGAAAATAGCTATTTGTGTATTTAGAGCGCAAAGTAACGGATTGCCGATTGAGAAAGAATGTTACTGCGCGACGCGTAGCGGAGCGCAGTAATCTTTCGAAAACGGCAATCTTACTTTGCGCTCGAAAAACACACAGGACTTTTTCTACAGCCGCATTTTTAAAAATTAAATGCACATTTTTCTCTATACTTATTCTGAAATTTGCAAATGACTGTCAGTTTTGACATATTATATTCGGGCTTCGGGCATATTTAGAACAGGATTTCCAGCAACAAACTGTAACAATCGCATGACTGTCATTTATTTATCTTCGGTTTCCATGACCATCCATAGCACACTCGACGGAAAAAGTGAGAATTTTCTTTTCCATGTTCGCGCTAGAGCGCAAAATACGGATCCACGGCATTCGTCGATTTTGCGATTTCATTTGAATTTAGTAATTAATTATTTTGCGCGCGGCTGTAGAAAAAAAATATTGTAGGTGATAATAGAAACTATTCAACTCAATTCTTTGCCAGAGCAGTTTGTGGTGCAATCACATTAAATAAATTATCAGATACGAACAGTATAATTACTAATATCAATAAGATGTAATAATAATAAAAAATTAGTGTGTTTCTAGACCACTACCAGAAGTAAATCCGCACAAAATGTATGCTACTAAAAATATAGCCGATGGCGATAGCGGTAGCATTCTTGTTTTCTGTTGAGCTGTAGGTTATAAAGAGGCAATACGAAAAAAGTCCTTAATTAATACCCACATAATTTTACACGTAACAGAAACTACCCCTAATAAAAACTTTATCTGCACAAAATAGAATAATAAGTTTTATGAAAAAGGATAGGCTCAAGAACAAGTTTGCTCTAACAAACTGCTGTCTATTTTCAAGATAAGATTGAAACCAGTTCGAAATAATACCACGGATTCCATAAAAAATTAGTTTTCTTAACAAGATGTCATGACACACACAGTCAAATGCTTTAGCGTAATCACAGAAGACTGTAGCAGCGGGGAGATTGTTGTTAAGGGATAAGTAAACATCGTGAAGCAGCAAGAACATGGCGTCATTAGTACTCTTGTTTGGTAAAAATCCGAACTGTTCCGGGGACAGTATGCCATGTCTAAGGAGAAATGGCATGAGGCGATTTTTTAATAACTTTTCAATGATTTTAGGGAGTACAGGCAACAGAGCAATTGGACGATAATTGCATAAGACATCCTTTTCACCTCCCTTATGAAGAGGAATAATTATCGCAGTTTTGAGGCATTCGGAAAAAACACCTTTCGTGAAGGACGCATTAATTAAGGAAGCTAGGACATCCAGAATTGGAAGTGGGAGGTTCAAGAAAATTTTAATTGATAGATTATCAGTGCTACACGTTGATTTACTCTTTATGCTGCTCATTACCTGAAGAAGTTCAAGGCTGGTCACAGGGCTGACGAAAAAAACTATCAGCGACTTTTTTAGAAGGAGGAAGAAACGAAAGAGAGTCGAGAGAAGGAGAAATACCAGAGGTAACATTTTTGCTCACGTTGATAAAATATTCGTTTAAATCATTTGGTTTTGACATGGTCTGATTTGCAGAATTAGTTTTGCCTCGAAGATTGTTAATAATGGACCAGGTCTGCTTGGATACGTTTTTAGCAGTTGATAAACGATTTTGATAATATGGGTTCTTTGCTGTCTTGATTAGTTTTAGGTAGGTCTTCCTATAATTCGAAATGAATTCAAGAACTTGAATGGAGTTAGTGATTTTTTTATGTATAAGAGGGAACGCATATTTTTTGCAGATATGCGTAGGCCTTTCGTGGACCATGGTTTATGACGTTTAGGTTTAATGGTTTTAAGCGGGAAGGCTTTATTGAATGCATTTATAATTTTATTTAAGAAACCACTAAAGTCAGATTCAAGTTCACCTGATTCAAAATTCCAGTTCGTCTTTAGGCGAATGTTACGAAAGGATGCAAAATTGGAGGCTGAGAAGATTCTACCTAGGTGGCGAGTTTTTTTTTGAGGGCCTATAAGAAATATTGAATTTGGAGATTACTGCCTCATGATCAGAGAGACCCGCGCTCGTTACTGTCGATTGGACATCAGTTGGAGGAAAGTCGGACGCTACATAGTCAATGATAGAAGAGGAATTGTTAGAAATTCTAGTTGGAGAGGTTACATGCATTGAAAGACCAAAAGAGTCAAAAATAGAAATTAGTGATTTTTGGGCAGCACAAGCGGTAGCGTAGTCAATATTTAAATCACCGCACAAAATTTTCTTGCCTTGCAGACCGTCTAGCAAGCTTAGCAGGTTATTAAAGAACAATTGCACATCGGAATTTGGCGCTCTATATATACAAATTACGTGTAAATCAAAGTTCTTATTGTATACAATGGAAAATTCAAAGTAGTTATCCGATTGGAGATGAACAAATTTAGTTACAGGGAAAAAGCCCTCGTTTAAGGAAAGAATCAGTGTTCCCCCATGAGCTGAGTTTTTCCGATTATATCTGGCTATTGTGGAGTACTTTTCAACATAAAGCGATTCATTCTCACTCAGCCAGTGCTTTGCAATTGCAAGTGTTGGGGGAACCTTGATTCCTCCAAAAACAAAAACAATTCATCAGTCTTATCTCGCAATGAGGCAACATTAATAAGAACCATACTAAACCTGGCGTCAGAATTAGAGGAATCTAGTCGCTCAGGACACGTCAAGCTGCTTAAAAATTTTTCTTCGGGCAACCACTGGAGAAGTATTTTTGGTGATCCTCCCTGGACTTCTGAAGCTGAATCGTCCTCTCCGAAACAACATGGGATCTGTAGGTACGAAGATCGGCTTCCACTTCAGTGTATTTAAACCAATATGCATCATGAAAGTCGTGGTAGACATTACCTAATATGTCATCCTGGATTGGCAGTTCTTCAGATGCTAGAAATAATCTGATTCTTATGTTGGTAAATCCCTCGTAGCATACCGAGGCTGGTTGGTCATGCAAATAGGCAAGGTACAACCTAATGGCTCTGAAGATAGCAGGTTCCCTTAGCCTTGCCATAAGGAAACGATTACTAGAGTCGTTAGACTTACTGGCGACCAGTTTTATTTAACTGTTGGGGGAGACAGCGGGTCCAGAGAGAAGGACGGTTTATGGGGTGATTCCTTAGACAGTTTAATTTCGACATCGCTCACAAGGGCATTAGTTTTGCAAGCAGCGATAGCTTGTTTGCCAGAAGCTATTGTAGTTACCTTGTGTGCCTTAGCTCCACTGTCTGGAGAGGGAATGTCCCGCAGATTGCCAGAGGTCGGGCTGCTAGTCACTTTCGCCTTGTTGGAGGGAGTTAGATAGAGCTCTGTAGTTTTGTGAGGGATATCAGATTCCGTTGACCATCTAACTTGAGCCCCGAGTGGTCAGATATTGATGCCGAGCAAATTCTCAGCGGACTTTCTTGATAGGGTCCCTATTTTAAATGTAGTTCCCCTGGAGTCAATGCACTGACTGAACAGGTTATAGCATCGAATAAATTCTGATGTTTTCAACTTTTCCTTCACATAGTGCACGATATTATTTGAAGTAAATCCTGCCGGGAGGTGATCTACGATCACATAGTGCCAACTTTGGGTTACAAATTGCGCAGTTGGAATCTTCTGGGATTGAGGAAACTTCAGTAGGCAGTTCCGTTTGAGTGGAAGATGAAACAAATGCCGTTGACGTAGCTTGAGTTGAGCACGACGTAGAAGTAAAGCGTGTCATCGTAGGTAGTGCACTATGTTGATTTGGGTTAACAAGTTTAGAATTTAAGTCCCTAACCAAGGTGGTAACATTTGCAAGGTTACTTTTTAAGTTGTCAATACTCTTCTTAATATCAGCGGACGAGGAGCCTTGCACCTGGATCTTGATGGTTTCCTGTGTATTGTTGAGTAGAATTTGAGAAATAGTAAAGACATTCTGTTCCATTTCCCTTCCCGATTTCAACAGAGAATGAGGGTTACAAATGGAGAACACTTCCGACATTTTGTGAATATCGTCTATTTTCCTTCCCAAAAGGTTCCATTTAGATTCGTTATTCAATAAAATATCATACATCTCAGAAATAGTCGGTACACTGTTTGATTATTTACTCACACGGTCAGCCAGCGAGTCAAATATCTCCTGAGGAACCTGATGTAATAACCGTATGGTTAATTACTCTCTCAGTAAAGAAAGATTTAATAATGACAAGGCAAAAATTAAGAATAGAGCGAAAGTTAATGGTTTCAATACTAAGTTAATAGATATACTAATGAATAGACCTGCGTGTAATTTCTTAAACTTCTTATATTAAAGCAAATATTTTTAAGCGTTTTCCGAGGAAATTATTCCTTTAACTATCATCGTTTAGGATGCAATTTGAATAATGCCTTGAATTATATTTCTGTGATGACTATAGAAATTTTTGAACATTGAAATATATCTTACATTTTGTAATGCTAAAAAATAAGGCCTATTCAATAGGTTTCAGGCTTAATGAGGTATGAAAAATGCTCTTATGTGTCTTACTTGCCTAAATTCAGCATTCTCATTATCAAAACATTGCCCGTCAACGGCAAATGCACACTTTGCAATTACATTTGTGGCGTATTTAGCGCATATTTCCTTTGATTCGATATTGGGAACATTCACAAGTGCACTAATGTAATCAGTCATCGCTTTACTCTCATTTAAAACCAGTGAAAACATCAACTTTAGTTTACCAGATGTGAATACTGGAGACAGTTTCGTCCGTAACGTTTTCCACTTAGGATTTTTGGTAAGGAACATGACATTAGACATAATGGGGTCCTTTTCTGGAGTTGTAACGGATCTATCTTGGAAATATAAAAAATCCTTCTGCAAAATTGCTTTAACGAGTTTCGGTGAATACACGACGAAAACTGGTTGATCAAATACAAAGATACCAAAGTAATCTTTGTTGACTTTGTGGCAGAGATCTCCTATCCACTCTCCAAATGTCTGCTTTACACTAAAAACTGATAATAAATTTCCGAAAATCGGAGTCGGCTTGGTGTAGAATACATTCCTTTTCTTCCAATAGTTGAATTGTCTTGTGGTATATATGTATAATAGCAGAAACACGAATAAAAGCAAGCACATACTAGTTGTCCATAGGTTGAAGGTCATCTGCAAAAAATACGTGATATTAAAAAAAGTCAAATAAGGCACCAATACTAAAATTAAAAAAACCGAGAAAATAAAAGAAGGCTTGATTCACCTGATACACTAAACTCAATATATCGAATTTTTAATTTACTACGAGTACCATGGTATTCTGAGCATACAGAGAACTGAGAAACTGGTCGAGCCTCTAACCACGAACTCATAACCTTATATCAGGTGAACTAAGAAATCATCGAACATTTGATTTAGCAAACAGTAAGTTTGTTTTGGAAGAAAAAAGGATTAGTTTCCTATATACATCCTGTGTGGTCCAAAACACTTTAGAAATGTGTGGAGAGATCATTACACGATCAGCTTAATGATAGATTTTACAAGCCAAAATCTTCCGGAAAGCTCTTTCAGAAGTACTTCTGTACAAGGGCTGTGTTATGCGGGCAGGACGTACACCCACAAATGGGGCGGTCCTTCCGGCAGGATGCATTTTGGTACTGCCGGTAGCCATATGACATCGTAAATTGTTTTGATACGATATTCCACAATAAAAATTTACAGGCCCACTACACCTGCTTGCTTAACTTTGGCGACTGACAAGTTTAAAATTTAAGCTCTTATATTAGAGTCTATAGATATTCTCTTTTTAAACTGTGCTTATATCTTCCGTATATGCCATCCTATAAGGTCGATAAGAAAATTTGTGAACAGTTCGAAGTTTCTTCTATCTAAAAATAATCCCTACTAGAAGAATGCATAGTAGTTTAAATTCGAATTTGACAGCGTTCTATATTGCGGCTGTTTGGTACCGCTGCTGACAGGGCGCTGTGAAATCTATCTTAACACATTCCGAAATTATTGTAATACAATGATATCGCTTAATATAAATAATTTTGTAAGGGTAATATATAATGTATGGTATATTTCCCATGTTTATTATACATAAGTTATATTTATACAATAACCTAGTTAGATATAGTGTTGATATATGTGTTACGGGTAAAGTTAGATAAACGACTAAACCTAGGTTTACCCGGGTAAACTGCGTAATACCCAGGAAACACGGGTAAAGTCCAAAATATGTTTTAAATTGTACACGTTTCGGACTTTACCCGGGTAAACCGCATGCTATCCACTTTCGCTTGGTTAAAGTTGGGTGTACCAAAAATGACAAGGTCATAAATGCTTGAAAACACATTTAATTAAAAAAATAACATTTTACAAACTAATAAAAGTGAGAAAACTAAAACTGTATCCTACTAAAATAAACGATACTATAATCTATTT
>JAEQML010080847.1:0-11441 GCA_016904865.1 Pissodes strobi | reverse complement strand
CTTATGCGTTCTAAAGTTATTGCGACTCAAAATAATTTAATCTAGTTATATCATATTATGTACCACCAAATCCGTTTGCAAAATAATTCCATGTAAATCAGGTTCAAAAAGTACAGAATATTCCCGCACGAAAAGTAATTATTTTTCCATATATCTTTCCTATCCGAGTTGCATATTTTAAAACAGTTTAGCTTCTTTACTCCGCATTAAAAGTGCTAGGCCAGCTGTTTTCAATCGCATAAACATTAATAGAATATGTTTGATAAATTACTGGTGTTAAGCGAACAACACCACAGCTACCTAAGGAGTATGAATTATATTCCCACAAGACTTGTAGAATGACAATATGAGAGTAAACTAGCCTCCCCAGCTATTGTGAGGACAGAGTGGCCGCTGCTGCTGAGAGCCATCAACAAGCCGTCTCCATCCCAGGTTCTACAGGAGTAGTGACCCCACCCTGCGAACATCACCGGGATATCCTTTGTCGATGCCTCCTCAGCCACATCTGTCCCTACCACCCGATCCAATCACAGCAAGTTTCCCTGATTTTTTTTGTGCTTGAAAGACCTAATGATTGGCTCTGAAGAGGTGCTGTCAAATGCGTCCTTTATATCCAGATATCCTTCTTGTTTCTTAGGGTTTTTCCACCTTTTTAACCAGTTGATATACTGCTGCCTCTGATAGGCATATTGGTCCGAGTATAGAAGGCTGTGCACCAGAACACTATCTCTTGTATGTCTATTTGCCATTTTTTCTAGTGTCTTAAGTTCAAATAGCATACGACTAATGGATCTCAGGGAATCTGCCGTCTCTTCTCTTGTTCTATTTTCCCAGGCGTAGGTATAAATGCTACCCCGACTTTTTACAGGCCTTTGATATTTAACCAAAGGCTAGACTGGGTTTTGCAATATTGCAGAATATGTACAAAGGTTCGGCTTCCTTTTGTAATATGATTGGGTAAATACCGTCCGGACCTGGAGTTTTATATAGTTCAAATGCTCCTATGGCCCAGTCCATTTTATCATAACTTACCACACCTTTGGAGCGCTGCCAATCTTCCCTGGAAGACCTTTGATGGGTTTCAGATTCTATCCAGTTCTCCTGGCTTTTTATCAATTATCTCATTTCCAGAAAGTCAATTTTGAGGAGTTTGTTCATGGTTTCTTCTCCCGTATAGGTGTACAAAACAAGGCCGATCTTTAGGGAGTCTATTGTAGTTTGGGAATCTTTTAAGAGAATATTCTGAAGTACAGCTCTCTTTTGAATACTTCCTATCATCCTATCTCTTCACAGTGCGTTCTCCAGGGATCTCTTAAACACCCTCTGAATTTTTTGATAAATCTGGTCTTCATCTCTACAAGGTCAAGGTACAACACATACCTGGTTGTGGAAGGCCGAGATGGTTATGCTATTGAGTTACTCCCATAAAGTCTAATTTTTGTTATCGGCTGATACAATATTTCGTAATTCTTTTTTGAAGTGTTCTTTAAAATAAATTGCTGAAAGTGAGCATTGGTTTCGAAAAACATATCCTGCGATACATAAATGATTATAGATTGCTTGGTCGTGTTTTCAATTATTCAGGAAGAGTTTTGAGATAAACATATTTAACCATTTCTTTCGTTTTCTAATTCTATGCAAGGTTTTCATGTTAGAAAAGTATTGAAAAAGGGTCAGGGTGTCGTTGGGTAAGTGTCTGACTTTGTAATTACCACGTATGTTCGAGATAAGTGTATTTATCCTTAGCAGTATATGAAGTAGCTACCTTAGCATGCATCGGATATCTTGGGAGCCCTGGCTGAGCATATTAGACTTGTTTGGGTTCCGGACATTCAAGTGTCCCAGATAACGAAGAAGCTGTGCCTCCAAGGGAACCTGAGCTTGTAATAACCTAAACTCACCCATCCTCAGGAACGCAATAATTTTGCGGGCCAAGGATCTATGACGAACTGCAGGAATGAGGTAGGCTGGGCTACTTTTGGCTCTGAAAGGGGGTGGCATTGTCGCTTTAGCAGGCATTTGCATCTTCTGCGGAATGTAGGTGGTGCTTGCTTGGAGGACAAGGAATCATCCAGTCAGATTTTCGGTGATTATCCGGCGTTGACTAACCCGGAAGACATAACAAACTTCCGGCTTAGAAAGCTGTGTGCCTTTGCTAGAGAAGCCGGGCTTGCGGGATGAATTGGCTTATGAGTGGGTGGAGTTTTTGTCAGCATAATACTTGTGTGAAATTATGATCTACAAAATTCAGCGTTTTTTTTTTGCTTTTATCGTCTGTGATAGAGGGCACTAACAATGCAAACAGACCCGACATGGATGACGCGGGCATCTATGTGCTCCGTCACTGGAAAGATCACACATGAGATGGATCTATTACATAAAAAATAGGGAAATAAAGTGGAAGAGTTTAGGTATGTAACTCTCATCGAGGCTAAAGCAACATAAGAAGTTTTTTAATTATAAGCATCTGAATCTTTAAAATTGATCTTAGATTTGACTTCTAACGTTTCAATGCTTAACAAAGTTTTAAAGATAATATTTACTTGTCTGGCCACCTTAGTCATATTTATCGTCTAGTTTTTGAAACACCGTGGTACAATCGACATTTTCCATTTCAACAAGCTATGCCGTCAATTGCCAATTATAGTAGTGAAGATCGCCGAAAGTGAAAAACACTGCTTATTTTTAATCCGTCAAAAAAACGCGGAATGTGGAGCACTTTTCCTCCATAAACTTGTAATAGACTATCCGCTGTCTATAATCGGGTGAAATCTGAGCTCATTTAGACATCGCTATTAGCATCTTGTGATTTTTATTTAGCGACTGTATGTGTGCTGCGACCTATTTTCCCACAGATTAGTATCGTGGGTTCCGGTGCATTTGTATGACTGCACTTTCATATCGCTTTCAGCTTTACTAATCCTTTTTCTTCGGTTGAAAATAATTCAAGTACGATAGGACGTACAGACAGACGAGTTTCACTAGAAAATCTAGTTGTAAAATAGTTACAGGACCATGCGAACAAGGTTTAGCTCCATCCTTTTTTGAGCTTCCATCCTCGGCTTAGGGTAGATGCAGTATGCACTGTAGACTGTAGGTTGAGTATTTATGCATAGATAACCAAATAAATAGTTGTTGTGCCATATAGCTGCATTATTTGGATTTATATGATGCCCTAAGATATATTGCTTGGTCCTCATAAGAAAAAATTAATATCTTTTCCTTGTCACATTATCGTTAACTAGTATTCATATAAATAAATTAATAAACAGTCACCTCTAATCAGTAGAAATAGTTATACCGAATACACTAGCTGATTCAAAAATGAACATCCCTGGTCATCAATTTTCCTTTTTTGTTTGCGGATGACACTCCTAGGGTTGAATGCTGAGAGATTTGTGGAGGGGTCGGTGAAGAAAAGACAAAATACTGACTAGTCTAAATGAATTATGGCATATTATGACGGTGCCAGCCTTCAATGACACATTCAATTCAAATTCAAATTCAAACAAGTTTATTTGTCTCTTAATAATCCATACATTGAGAACAGAATAAAAATAAATTACATTTAGACAAAAAGGACTGCACCGCGACTATAAACAGCCGATAACAGCATGCACACAACAAGTTGTACGCAAGTGTGGTACAGCCCTATTAACCCATAATACATAAAATGTAACTAATTCAATCTTGGTAAAAACTTAAAATAAACTTAAATACCAACAAGGGACGAGGCCGGTAGCGCACAGAATCAACCAGGAGCGCGGGGCGGAGAGGAATCAGAATAAATGACACAATATATTAATCTGCATCTACGTTCACGTTCACGAGGATAAGCGAGCGACCGATAATCTCCGAAAATTCGATGTAATAATGTAATAAGCAACCAAAAATTGCAACAAAAAAATAAATAAAAGATTATATATATACACACATATATACCCGCATAATGAAACATTCAGATTCTACTCAGTTGCGCCCTGATGTTCCAAAAGATGTTTTTTAATAAATGAGGAAAAGCGTCCAGGAGAAAAATCTTTAACATGATTTGGCACGGAGTTCCACATATGAGAAGCGATAAATGTAAATGATTTTTGAAAGGCTGCTGTTTTGTGTTGTGGCACTCTATAGTTGTCAATGTTCCTCGTATAATGGGGATGTGGAAACAAATGAAATTGTGCTTTAAGATAAGGTGGTTGCCCACTTTTTAATACACTATAAACAAAGTTAAATAAATGATACTTTCTACGATTTGACATATTCAAAATACCATTGTTATTTAAATAAGGTGTAACATGATTCCTAAAAGGAATGTTAAAGGAAAAACGCATGCAACAATTCTGAATCTTTTGTATTTGATGTGACGTTTGCATAGATAGAGAATCTCCGTAGACGACATCCCCGTAATCAAACAACGATAAAATAAGACTGTCGCATAAATAATATTTTGTTTTAGGAGGCAAGAATTGTTTTAAATTATAAAGCTTCCTTAATCGGAAGTATGCAATTTTTAACTTACTGTTTATGTGAGCTTGAAATGAAAGAGATTCGTCAAATATGACGCCCAAATTTTTAGATTCCGTAACCAAAGGCAGAAGAGTATCATCAATCTTTGGTGTGAAATCCTCTGCAACTCTATTTGCACTATTTCCACGGTTATTAAAAAAAATAATAGAAGACTTTGTAGCATTTATTTTCAAATTGTGACTCTTAGAAAAGCTGCCCAAACTATTTAAATCAGTGTTAAAATGTTCCAGGGAAAGATTCATATTGTCTAAGGAGAATGATATGTATAATTGTGAATCATCGGCATATTGTTGTATTTTTGAATATTTTATGCAATCATGCATATCAGCAACATACAGTGAGAACAATAATGGACCCAATATTGAGCCCTGGGGCACACCTGTGTTTATCAACAAATACCCGGACTTCACCAATCCACACTCCCCTCTAATCTCAACGCAATGTGATCTGCCTCTAAGATATTGGGAGAAGAACCTGACAGACTTATCCGAAAGGCCATAATAGTGAAGCTTAGCTAACAGTAAATTATGGTTTAGAGTATCAAAGGCCTTACTAAAGTCCAACAGAGTTAGACATGTGATTTCTAAACTGGTTGCAGTACTAAAATTTGGCCGAAAACCAGACTGGCAATCAGGTATAATATTTGACAAGCTCACATAATTGTATAATTGAGAATAAACATGTTTTTCGATGATTTTCGACACAGCTGAAAGAATGCTAATGGGTCTTAGATCTTTTGATTCCACAGGATGTGGAACTTTCGCCAGCGGTGTTATTACAGCCTTCTTCCAGATGGCCGGAAAATAACTCTCCAAAACACAGCTATTTACTATATTTATTAGGGAGTTCAGACAATAAGGAAGACACAGTCGAAGATCTCTAACAGAAATGGCATCCTCGCCAACAGCAGAGGTAGATATCTTGTTAAGATGTTTTAGTAAAGTATCTTCGTCCAATAATTCCAAATTAAATTCGGATGTAACACTAGGGTGATTAGTAGAATTATAATACTTAATTTTGTCATCCGAAACAGAATCAATTGCTTGAGTGCAAGATGAAAAATATAGATTCAGTGTATTAGGGTCACATAAATCGTTTGGTAAGGCATATGCCTTGCTACGCGTTAAATTTAATTGATTTGCATTTACCCAAAAATCTTTACCCTTCTTTGAGGAAAAATGATTAAAATATGAGATTTTTTCTCTAATAATGGCATGCTTAGTGTAGTTTCGAAGTTCCCTATAATATTGAAGATGAACCGCTGTTTTAGTTTTACATCTAAAACACTTTATTCGGCAAGGACAGCGTAGTCAAAACAAGACGAGCCTCGTATTTCTATCGGCAGACAAGCGATTAATCAAAACCAAGCGGGCCGTACGGGGAGCAACGGCCCTCTCGGAGAAAGGTCGGTTCCGTCGTGGTCGTGAGGATGGCACATAGTGGCAGTGAAATCAAGGGGGTCAGTGCACTAAGTTGCGCTACGACCGCAAGAAAGTGCTTTTCTGAGCGCGTAATCTGGGGCGCTGGCCCACTTGGGGGACCACGAATTGGGTCACGCGCCGCCGAGGCTGGCATCGCCGCCGCAGGCAGGGTCAAGGTGCATCGGAGTCAAGGGCGTCGTCGGGTCGGGCCGTTCGTCGAATACGCTGGAAAAGGATTAGGAGGTGAATTGAGGGAAAAGGTAAAATATTTCGATATAAATATTATCTTATACATATGTATACGCATATACACAGGTTGTCTTTAAAACGTCAGCACAAAATGTTTGAACCTAAAAGATTATGATCTGACCCAGCTTAGATTAGTTCAAAGGTTGATAGTGTCCGAGATACGCTTGATGTATCTGAGATACTTTGCATGTATTTAGAACTTTATAGTTTTTTTGTGCGTGTAATTATTAAAATACCGCTGTGGGAGGAGCCAGGTATTTGAGTTTTAAACGCTTTATCTTATGCCTATTCAGACTCACCGTTATTTGTCCGTCAGAACTTCTATCCTAATCTTTCTATATGTTCACCTTTATAAAAGGTGTTTTTTTTTTGGCAAAAAAATTGTCAAGTACTTCCAGTACATTTAAATATTTACCATATTTTTCAATTTAGAGATACCCCTAGCACGGCACCTAATGATCGTTCAGTTTATGCATGTCTTTGCGGTGAAATGAATTATTGTTTGAAAGTGCTCTGGTGGTTCAGTGGTTATAGATGCCGGGCCTGTGATACGGCGGCCCGGGCCGGGGTTCTATTCTCGTCGGTTTAATTTTTGTTTAAGTTATGTTCGTAAAAAGTTTTTTTTTCATTTTGGGCATTTTTTGGATTGGTTTTTGTTGGTTGCGCCCCTGTAGCGAGCGAAGCGAGCGGAGGGTCATGCGTGAAGTGAAATAATAGGCAACGTTTCATTGTGCTCATTAGGTGCATGATACGATCCTTTACAGACCTAGTTCCTAGTTCACTATGCTATATCAGCCGCTTCTGATTGGTGGGTTGACTTTAGAATAATATTAACCCTTCACGCATTGCCCCCCGCTCGCCTCGCTCGCTCCCGGGCGCAACCAAATAAAACTAACTGAAAGTAACCCAAATTTACAAAAAGGAACGAAAATAACTTTAAAAAAATAAAGAATCCCTTCGCATTGCAAACACAGAGCCTGACCACTAGACCATCTAGAACAAACTGACTGGACCTTAGCTAAAGTGAAAGTGACGTTAATCCACCAATGAGAAGCGACTAATATATAATAGTGGCATATGACTGGAGAGGATCTTAAAATGCTCATTAGGTGCCGTGCTACGGCTAGCTCCAAGTTATTTTTTACCGTAGCCATACCATACACCAACGCCAAAATGATTGACATGTTAGTTTGAGCTAGTGTCAAGGAAATCATCGGGAATCTGAGAGTTTTCTAAATGGGCGTATACCTAACCACCAAAAATATGATGCTGTTAAGAGACATCTTCATGAAACTGGTAAATTTGCTTCGGCCACTGCTTATTATGGACGAATATGTATGATTAGGTGATTCCTGAGGTTAGGGAAAGAAATAATGGAGATCCGATTCTAATCACCAGACACCTATATTTAGAAGCGGGGCTTCTACAGATGTAGTTTGGGTTAGTAAGGTTTTAAGAGAGCGTTGCATCTACTCCAGATCCAGTCAGTGCAGTAGAGTTTTTATTTATGGATACCGTTCATACCAATCTACGCCTAGACTTCTGGAGATATATTAACGGATGGAGATCACTAGTGGAACATTTCCATTGAATTATACATTTAATTACCAGCTGGTGTGGTTTTACAAGAAGTCATATAACACATGCATAACGCACATGGTTATGCGGACGAAAATCCTCATTCAAGGAGTTGCCGGTTTGAATTTAAGATCAATGTGTGGGTATGAATTTTCGACAATTTTATGATGTCTACTCTTCTACCAGATCATTTAAATGGTCAAAATTATTGTTCACACCTCCAGAAACCTTACCAGTTTTAATGGATGAAGCTTCTTTACCCACTCACAGATTAATATCTGGTTTATACGTGAAGGAGCAGCCTCCATTGTGTACATCTTAAATTTAAATGACCATTCAAATACTCTATAAAAAAATGGACCTTCAAAGAAAATGATGCTTCTGGATCTAACTATTTTGGAATATTTTTTATTCGGGACCCTAAAATGCACCTGTAAACACCTAGGAAGGATTATAGGGACGAACACAAAATTATATAAATATTTTAAGGGCATGAGGAGAGCTTAAATCATTTGTCTTACTCATTTCTTCTTTTCACCATTTTTTATGATGCATTCTTATTGCTCTTGACTTGTTGAGTTTTACATTCGTATTAAATTGTTGTTGGCCTATTGGTCTTTAAATTCTTATTGTTGTTGGTCCAATGGTCTTTAGGCACGCTACATATGGGAAGTTTGAGTAAAATATATCCTCTAGATCCAATCATTCCATTGAGGGCTGCTCAATGGGATATTTACCAGGTACGCCTTAGTGCAAGGAGAATACGATTTTTTTAATTAGACATTTAACAAGGAATAAGCTATGGCGATTTAAATTAAGCAAAGTACCAGGTAGCGCCCAATGCACAGCAAAAGTTTGGAGCGGATTTGAATTTCTCATCCTGGGAAATCCTCCACATTATCCACCAATATTATAATTATTATTAAAGAAGTTGCTAAAGAAACACTAAACCAAATTTGGTAATCGTTTATCTCAAACCCTATCAACTTTTACACTAAGATAAGTTGCATTAGGTCGGCATGTCTGAGCTCCAGAAATTTGTGGCAATATTCTGTACAGATTATGGTTGAATATAGAGAGTGTGGGCAGAAGGGCAATTGATTCCCGGATATATTCGCGTCAAAAATTTGAATGAGTGTGAACATCGTTTTATTAGCACCCATATTGATTGAAAAGAGATCGATGACCTCATAGAAGATTCAAAATAGTGTTTGGGTGTGTCAATAAAACCAATAACAGGGTCCTAATAATTAAAATTCGACAGAATTAGCCTCAGAAAAATATGAAAGGTCGTCATGTCCTAAGGTAATAAACTAAGGGCTCGATGTCCATAGTTTCATGGATTACGTTGCAAAGGTCCCACATTTTTATAACTTGTTTAATGGTATTTTGCCAGTTTTTCGTAGTTATATTCGCCAATGAATCCACCAAGGGTTGTACCTCTTTGGATCTTATTGTTCCTATCAATATAACCCTTTACTTGTGCCCATATTTGCTCCGTCAGGTTTAGCTCACAATGATAGGCGAGTAAGCGATGTATAATAATGCCTCGATCTTTTGCCATCTCATCAATGACATCTTTTTTGAATTTTGACTTATGCTGCTTAACATTTCCAATAGTCCTTTTTTCACCATGTATGGTTACCATCACAATTCGATATCTTCCACTGCAACCATTCAATGATCTTCGTCTTTTTTGCATGAAGTTATGGGAAGCTTTTCTGCAAACCTAGAACGATAGCTGATATAGCGGTATCCATCACTATTTCTGAATTACCCGGCAATATGTGCTTGAAATATCCTTCAAAATCATCAGAGTTATTTCTTTGTGGCAACCATTAGTTGAATTCGATTGAAATTCTAATAAACCATTTTATCTCCCGTTAACCAGACGTCCATAACAGCTTGTCGAGAACTCAGGATGTTTCTATCTTGCCAGGTTGACCTCAAGAATTCTCGTCTCCAGCAAATAATGCCTGACCTGCCAATAAGAAAAGATTTTCTATTTTGTTTCTCATGTCCTCTGTTCTTAATGGCATATTTTTTTAGGCCATGAAGAATTTTCCAAAGTCAATTTCTTGGTAGCTGGGGCGAGTTTTCGTCGTTCTTAGTGGCTTGCAAAATTTTGTAGACCGTTGGTATTTATTGTACCATTTTGAACATATCTTCGTCAATTTCCCATGGTTTCTTCCCAGAGAGCGGCTTCGGTCCAGTGAGGTTCATACATTTTTTTTTCTTGCAGGAATCTTGAATCCAATAAACAGTCGACTCCTACCATGTTGTGGGGGTGGAAGTCACATAATTTCTTAAATATCACGCAGCATCAGTTTAGAAATTTTAAATACAAAAAATGAGACAAGCTATAGTTTGTTTAAAAAAGAGCATCAATCTCTCTTCCCCCCTCGTCTCCTCACTCTCGAAAGTTTGCCTTTTAGAATCCCCATTAGGAAAATTTCAAATTTAGCCTTCATTTTATTCTGGAATTCTAGAAACAGTGCGTCATTCATCTTCAACATTTGCAGCAAGCCTTAAATCATGGTCTTGAACTAATAAAAAATCAACGCATTATTTCTTTCGATCAATGCTCTTGGCTCAAAATGCACATTTCCCTGAACACTGCAAAACGAAAAGCTGCAGCGATAAAACTTGAAAGGACTTTTCCAAATTAATGAATAATGCCGTGTTTGGGAAAACGATGGAAAACGTGGTGAAACGGGTAGACGTTAAACTTATTACTAATTGGGAAAATATTGGTAGAAAGTAAGGGTCCGAAGCATGGATTTCAAAACTACATTTCAAAGATCTCTACATGTTCGATGAAAATTTAGTGGCTGCTAAAATGGCTAAACAGAAAGTCACATGTATTACTTTTGCATAGTTATGTCAAACCAAAATACGGGAATAAAGTAAGCTTAGTCTACACAGATATAAAACATCTATTATAATATGCTTAAATTGGATAAATTCGATACATCAATTACCCAAAGGATATCCCATATGGTATTTCTGTAAACTAATCATTATTAGACAGAATGAAGGATGAGTACAGTATGTATACTTGAAAAGTATAAACATTAATAGTCGTTGTAGTGCAATTCCGAGGTCAACTTTGGCAACGATTTCTATGGTACATAAGAGCCTGAAGATGTATAGTCGCTCATTTGCCACTCAATACTATTCACATCTTTTATGATGAGAACTTTAAAAAAGCTGGGAACTCTGGGGCGATATCGAGACATTATTCTTGAGTAAGGCATCAATTTTGTTACAAAAAATTTTAAAAAATTTAAAAAAAATTTCGGAAAGGTAATAAAAGTATTATAAAATAGAATAGGAAAAAAAATAATAACAAATAAACAAAAGACTGTTCGAAAAGTTAATAAAAGTATTATAAAACGAAATAAAGAAAAAAAATAAATAGAAATAGTGAGAGTAACGCGGCTTTCGGCGAAAAAAAAAAAAACTTAAAAAAAGTGTTGAAACCGGGGGCAAAAGTTGAGAAAAAAAGCTAAAAAAGGTATAAACTCAATTCCTTATATCTCTTTCAGATGTTTCACTTCAGTTGGGTGCTTATAAAGGTGAGGCACATATTTTTTTTTAAATAAATATCTTATTCGAATACAAAAATCGTTATCATTTAAACCGACATGCTCTACGTACCTTTTA
>JAEQML010080846.1:0-11442 GCA_016904865.1 Pissodes strobi | reverse complement strand
GAACATATTGATTTTCGTTACGATCGGTTAATATACAGGGTGTGAAAACAGCACAAGTTGCCGTTTTTTGGCATTTTTGTCCGTGTAAATAAGAATAAAATTCTTTTTTTTAAGTGAAATGAAAGTATTCGATAAGACACGTATTTTTGTTCCTTTGCTCTTTTGCTCTAATTGTTATACAGGGTGTGAAAACAAGACAAGTTACCGTGTTTTGGCATTTACAGGTCGCAATTTTGAAGATATCGAACTGAAATTTGGCATAGAGGTAGAGGTCAACAAACCCTCGAAGCGTAATGATTTTGGTTACGATCGGTTAATATACAGGGTGTGAAAACAGGAAAAGTTACCGATTTTTGGCATTTACAGGTCGCAATTTTGAAGGTTGCGACTTGAAATTTGGCATAAAAGTAGAGGTTCACAAACCCTCGAATCTTATGGATTTTGGTTACGATCGGTTAATATACAGGGTGTGATAACAGGAAAAGTTACGTTTTTTTTTGGCATTTATATTTCGCAATTTTGAAGATAGCGACTTGACATTTTGCATAGAGGTAGAGGTCCACGAACCCTCGAAGTCTATCGATTTTGGTTACGATGTGCTAATATACAGGGTGTGAAAACAGGACAAGTTAAAGTTTTTTTGGCATTTTTGTACGTGTAAACAAGGACCAACTTTTCTTTTTTCGATGCCAATTTATAAGTAGCGGTGAAAGTATTTTTGAATTTTTTGTTGACAACATTGTTACCATAGCAACCAATTAAAAATATGTATATCACTAATAAAAGATATAGTATGGTACTTAGCATTGCTTATGAAGCCTAATTTGATACTAAAAAATTGGTTGCTATGGTAACCAAAAAAAAGTAAAAAATCGTCATAATTCGTCAATCGTACGACTTAGAGTTTTGATATTTGGTATTTAGGTAAAGATTTAATAAAAGTTAACAATTGACGTTGACAAGTCGGTTACCATGCCAACCAATTAATAATATGTATATCACTAATAAAATATATAATACGGTGCTTAGGATTCTTTATGAAGCATAATTTAATTCCAAAAAATTGGTTGCTATGGTAACCAAAAAAAAAGCAAAAAATCGTCATAATTCGTCAATCGTACGACTTGGAGATTTGATATTTGGTATTTAGGTAAATATTTAAAAAAAAATAACGATTGACGTTGGCAAATTGGTTACCATGGCAACCAATTAATAATATGTATATCACTAATAAAACATATAGGATGGTACTTAGGATTGTTTATGAAGCCTAATTTGATACTAAAAAATTGGTTGCTATGGTAACCAAAAAAAAAGGAAAAAATCGTCACAATTCGTCAATCGTACGACTTAGAGATTTGATATTTGGTATTCAGGTAAAGGTTAAAAAAAATAACGATTGACGATGACAAGTCTGTTACCATGGCAACCAATTAATATTATGTATATCACTAATAAAAGATATAGTATGGAACTTAGGATTGTTTATGAAGCCTAATTTCATACTAAAAAAATGGTTGCTATGGTAACCAAAAAGAGGAAAAAATCGTCATAATTCGTCAATCGTACGACTTAGACATTTGATATATGGTATTTAGGTAAAGATTAAAAAACAATTTACAATTGACGTTGACAAGTCGGTTACCATGGCAACCAATTAATAATATGTATATCACTAATAAAACATATAGGATGGTACTTAGGATTGTTTATGAAGCCTAACTTGATACTAAACAACTGGTTGCTGTGGTAACCAAAAAAAAGTAAAAAAATCGTCATGATTCGTCTATCATACAACTTAATATATTTAGATAAAGATTTAAAAAAAATAACGATTGACGTTGACAAGTCGGTTACCATGGCAACCAATTAGAAATTTATCACGGTAAAATTAGACTAGCGATTGGTAAGTCTAGTTATAAGGGCTTTCTAATTATAGGTCACGGTACGGATAGGGGCGTGGCAATAATGCGTGATCGAAGGTCACACAAACGAGGCCCGAAGGGCCTCGCGCGTGCCGCAGGCACAGGCGGCCACGCCGCTTGTTCATGTGGCTTCTTAGCCGACAGTGGCCAGTGTACATGCCAACTACAGCCTGTACCCGCTGCCGGCCAAGTTGAAGAAGCTGTCTGGTTCTCACTCCTGATGGCAGATTCACCGCCAACTTTGAATGAGTTAGGCCTGGTAACTCTCTCCATTTATCTACAAATTGATTTTGTGTCCACCTGGAGAGGGCTTCATATCCTGTATGTCCAGGTATCCAGATCAATGTAAATTTGTTTTCTCTCCCTAGTTTGGTGAGTAGTTCCTGGCAGTTCCATACTGTCTTGGATGAACAACGGCTAGAATCAAGAGCTTTTAGAGCTGCTTGACTGTCCGAGAAAATTTTGATTGACTTGCCTTTCCAGTTTCTATCGATGAGCCACTGTGCAGTCATATCAATGGCCTTAACTTCAGCCTGAAAAATGGTTGCATGTTTGCCTAGGGAACATTTAAGCTCTACCTTACCATTTTTATTCCATGCAGCGGCTCCCGTACCATCATTGGTCTTGGAGCCGTCAGTGAACCAACTATTCTCTGTTCTTCTCAGATTTTCAGAGTCCTTCGCCCATTCGTTCCTCTCTGGTAGGAGGACGTCATAGGCATGGTAATAGGTGGTTTTGGTAGGCATAACATCCGATGGTAGACCCAACACACTGTCCTGCTCATTGGCATTTTCCAGCCTGTTGGGCACCATGATGATCGCCTGCAGATTGTTGATCACTGCCTGTGTCAATCTATACGTCGCCCATCTAGCCTCCTTCTCCAGTACTATTTGGAGAGGTGGCAGATTTAGAAGACACTCAAGCGCTGCCGTGGGTGTAGTGCCGAAAGCGGCACTAATTGCCAGACACGCTTGTCTTTGTAAGGTAGATAATTTGATTCTCGCGGAGCTCTGTAAGCTCTTAGAGTACCAAGCTACTGCCCCATATGTTATCATTGGTCTTATGACCGCGATATAGAGCCAGTGCATTTGTTTGGGATGTATGCCCCATGTTTTGCCGCAAATGCGTCTGCAGGTCCATAATGACAGTTTCGCTTTTGCGGCAATTTTATCCAGATGCGCATTCCAGTTAAGTGTTTTATCTAAGGTAATTCCCAGATACTTAACTGTATTCGCAAATGGGATAGTTTGTCCTTTGAGTGAAGGTGGTCTTAGGTCTTTCAGCCTTTTCTTCCTTGCGAACGGTACTATAACTGTTTTGTGTGGGTTCACAGATAGTTGTTCCCTTTCACACCAGTCATAGACCACGGTCAGCACCTCTTGCAGATCCTCTGAAATAGTTCTTTGCAAGTTGCTTCTTATCAGTATTACTAGATCATCCGCATATGCCTGCACCTCCACATCCCACAGCGAGAGGACCGCCAGCAGACCATCCATCAGGAGAGACCACAGAAGGGGCGACAAAACCCCGCCCTGCGGACATCCCCTAACAGCCCTGAATCTGTAGCTCTCCCCCTGTAGGGTTGTTGTGCCCACTCTGCAGTTTAACATACCTCCGATCCAGTTCCTTATTTGTGGTTCAACCCCTCTTTCAGCTAATGCTGTGTATGAGGAGTTTGGTAATGCATTATTGAATGCTCCTTCGATGTCTAAGAACACACCCATCGCGATAGTCTTGCTTTCTAACGCTTGTGTTATGTTCCCGACAAGGTTGTTTAGTGCTAGTTCTGTAGGTTTGCCGGTCTGATACGCATATTGGTGAGCATTCAGTGGATACTCACCAAGTCGAATATCTTTTCCATGCATTTCAACAGAAAGGAGGTCAGACTTATAGGTCTCCATGAGTTAGGTGTTGATTCCCTACGTCCCATTTTTGGGATGTACACCACTCTGAATTTAGTCCAGCTGCTAGGTATATAATTACTCGCTAGGCTGGCTCTAAAAAGTTTGATTAAGAACGGTGTTAATACTTCCAGACCGTTCTGCAGCAGTGCTGGAAATACTCCGTCCTCACCAGGTGATTTAAAAGGCTGAAACGATAGAATAGCACTTTTAATTGTTGATGCATTAATGATGTTCCTGGAGACAATCCAATCAGCCGCTTTTGGCCGATTTGATCGGTCCCAAATAGGCTCCTCCTCATCATTATGCAAAATCCGACATCCCGGGAAATGAGTCCTAGCCAGAAGCTCCAACGTCTCCATGCCAGATTCCGTAAAGGATCCGTCAGGTCGTTTTAGCGATCCTAACTTCTGAACGGGTTCCCTAGAGAGGATTCTATGGATCCTTGCACTGCCAGGTGCATCTGTTATGCCCTGGCAGAAGGTTTCCCATGAATTCTTTTTGCCTCTCTGATGGCTTTGTTGTAGTTCGTTAGAGCAGTTCTGTATTGATCCCATGTGCCGGTCTTTTTAGCTCTATTAAAGAGTTTACGAACCTCCTTCCTTTGTTTGTCACGGGAGTTGTTCCACCAAGTGGTTCCTCTGTTGTCCCTTTTAGTCTTGACTGGACAGTTTTCATGATAAGCCGTATTTATGGCTGTCCTCAGTTGCTCCGAGGCCAGCTCAATCTCATCACGATTTGATATCTTTGCAATAGAGGTCCGCATCTGCTCCTGAAGGGTAAGACTAAAACCAGCCCAATCAGTGCACTTAGGATCCCTGTATTCAAAGATGGGACTTTCCCCTGTTTTCAGATTGAAGAGAATATGTCTATGATCAGAGCACGAGGGCTCTGAGGACACTATCCAATCTGAGATTCTTGTGGATAAGAGATTATCACTGACCGTTAGATCTAATACCTCCTGCCTATTGGCAGTTACAAAGGTTGGTTCAGAGCCCCTGTTATTAACAACCAGCCCCTACCCTAGTAAATCATTGTATAATGACTCACCTCTTTGATTGGTGTCCGTGCTGCCCCACACGGCATGATGCGCATTGGCGTCACATCCGACCAGTACTGCGGTTCATATTCCGCAGTCTTGTAAGAACCACTTCCGATGTCAACCGTTTGTCGTTATCATCGGGTATGTATGCGATGCATATATGTGCTTTTGGTATGTCGACTCCGCTGACGGCTTTAAGTTGAGCACCCTCCCGTGGCTTCAGGACGGCTACTACGTTCTTAAGCCATGTCATGCTCGCGTCGTCAGCGCAAGTCACTTGCAGCCAGCCTGGCCTAGCTGCACATCCCAGGAAGCGGACTTGAGGTCCGTCTTCCGTGAGCTTGTCTATAGACGTCATTATGGCGTTCTGTATCAGCCTAGTTTGACTGTTATCCAATGAGGCAGCCGCGGCATCAGTGTGGACTATACCAACTCTAATGCCCTGCAGTGCCGCCCCATAGGATAAGCCAGGGGTGGTTGTTCCAGCCCTGTGCTTCTTTGCCTGTTGTTCAGGTGTGCTGCCGTCAGATCGTGTGCGTTTTCCGCCCTGTGATCTGCTGGTGGAGGGGCGGTCTTCCTGCTCCCGAATAGTGGGCAGTTGTCTCCGTCCACTTCCCGGGTTCAGGTCTTCCTTGTCCCCTTTTTTTCCTTCAAGTGCCTTTTTCAAGGCTGTGGGGTAGTCTAACCCCTCTTGAAGGAATCGTTTTAGACGTTTTTTCGCCGAATTTGGTAGCCTCCTTCTCCTGAGAGCAGGTTTCTCAAGAGCGGCCAGCTCCCCTTCAGTCTCGCTCCTCTCTTCCTCTGTGGTGGTCAAGCCTAACAGGCTTCTTTCCGCCCCAGAAGAAAGGCTACTGGTTTCAGGATTGGTTGGTCTATTTCCAGCCTCTCCTGTTGTTGTTGTGGGGTTGGTCTGTCCATCCTCAGCCTTCATTGGTTCAGGGACTTGACCCTCCCTGGTGGGTGAATTCTTTTGGTTTTGTTCTGCCATAAAAAATTCCCACGAGTAGCTAGGGAAAGGAGTCAACCACAGTAGAGCCCTGCATTGCTGTGGAGGGGCATAAGAATACGACAGGATGCTGCCTGGTTTCCTGAAGGCACGTTTGAGACATCATAACCCTGATGCCATTCAGTCCTTGGCACGTATGCTACACCGTGACTTGGGGGAATTTTTCGACTTGCCTAGTCTAGATCCGATGTCTTCAGTTAGCTAGCAGGGGCAGCTCTGGCAGCATGTGGCTTTTCGCTCACGGACATCGGTCTTGATGCACTTGAAGCCTATACCAGGAATGCACCGTAGTCCATTCCTAGGATACACTACAAGGTACATTTAAGGTAGGTACTTTTGAAATTTTCATATTCTATAAAATTATTTTATTTGTTTTTTGCATTAAGTGGAAAATTGGAGCGCGTATTAAAAAATGTAAAACATTAAAATATTTTTTACGAGAATATGGCCATGAACTATTATGAACTATTACTCAAACAAGGTGCTTAGTGCATTTTATTTATAAGCAAAATTCCAATAGGTGTTTTTCCATCAAAGTTCTTATAGTAAGTATCACGTAGTATGATTATAAATTGTTGATGTTCTCTATTAAATAAATTAGTTAAAAGTTGGAAATATTTTATCTTTGCAGTAAGCAACTTGTTTGAGTTCATGGCCATAGTCTCGTAAGAAATAATTTTAATTTTCCACTTAATACAAAAAACAAAATAAAATATTTTTATAGAGTATAAAAATTTCAAAAGTACCTACCTTAAATTATTAAAAATTACGACAAAGCAAAATATATAATTAAAAAAATAATAATAAAAATAAAAGAAAAAATAAATAAATAAATAAAATAAAAATATAAAATAAAACCACGTAGTCATATTAATAACGCCAATACCATCTGAAAAACGATAAAAAAAATTAAAGTCCGTATTTAAAAAAAGAAAGTTGTTGATGATCCCTTGAAGAAGAAGCGTCGGATTTTAAACTGGATACCAACATTAGATAGAGCGGAAAAAGTGGCAATGCAAAAGTGCAATTTCTATTTGAAATCCGTTTTAAAATAAGCCCAGGAAAAAAATAAAACGAATTTTCAAAATTTCGGTTTTTTCCGGATATCTCCGGAAATACTCGGAATTTTAAAATTTTCTAAACGGCATATTGCTAGGCACCGAAATGCGCAATTTTGCCTTAATTTGACCGACAGTATATCTCTTACGGTTTTCGAGTTCTCCATACATAGACACGAATTCGAGCCACCCTATACATAGTTAATGCTATTTAGTGGAGAATTTACCGAGCAGCTTTATATCAAATTACGTTCTTAGCTTATACAAATGACATTGACATACTCGTAGACAATTTTCCGTATTTTCACTTATTAATTCGGTGAAAACACCACACGTTTTATGGAAATTTTTATACATAAGGTAATATCACTAGAGATCAAATAAAATCCGGAAAATTTTTAGAGCTCACGAATATTTTCAAAATATTTGTGAGCGAGAAGAAACTTCTGGATTAATTTTATCTCGAGTGGTATTCAGTAAAACAAAAAATCACCGAAAAACTATATTCGCAATAAGAAAACGCTATTTACAATGTTTATTGTGTTTACTTCCTAGTAGTTAAATGTTGTTAGATATAAAAGGCTTTGAATTACCTTACATTACAAATGCCGGGAAAAATACGTCAGTTGTTATACTTTATAAGCGACCGCAGTAGTCGCACAAATAAAAAACATGTAATTGGTTTTTGGAGTGTATACAGGGTGTTACAAATTCGATAGCGCACCATTGGGATCTCGGAAACTATAAGAGATACGAGGTCGGTTAAATTGGGGCAAAGTTGCGCAATTGAAGGGCGATTGACATGCCGTCGAGAAATTTAGAAAATTCCGTCTACTTCCGGAGATTTCCGTAAAAAACCGAAAATAATCTATTTTATTTTTATTTTTTTCTGCCTTTGTTTGAAGAGATCAAGTAAAATAAATGTCACATTATTATTGCAACTTTTTCTCCTCTACAAGACGGCAGTATCAAATTCTCAATCCAACGTTTCGCTTTCGGGCCCCCTTCATCAACTTCATTTTTTCAAATACGGACCTGTATTTTTTATCTAAATTTTTAAAAGCTGTTGGTCTCCCAAAACCAACGGTGTATCACACATGAATAAATCAACAAATCTAGATTTTCTCCCTAAGAGATAATGTGTTAGACAGAGATGGGGCGATCTTTTTTGATCCGATTTCACTTACGACAACATTTGTTACCACTATTGGACAAGTGTGATACATCGTTAGTATTGGGACATCAAAGAATTTTAAAAAAGTACATAAAAATCCAGGTTCGTATTTAAAAAAATGAAGTTGATGAAGGAGGCCCGTTAGCGAAACGTCGGATTTAGAATTTGATACTGTCATCTTGTAGAGGAGAAGAAGTGGCAACAATAATGTGACGATTATTTTACTTTATTTCTTCAAACAAAGGCAGAAAAAAATAAAAATAAAATAACTGAATTTCGTTTTTTACGGATATCTCCGGAAGTAGACGGAATTTTCTAAATGTCTCGACGGCCGGCATGTCAATCGCCCTTCAATTGCGCACTTTGCCCCAATTTAACCGACCTCGTATCGCTTATAGTTTCCGAGATCCCAATGGTGAGCTATCGAATTTGTAACACCCTGTATAGAGCCGATAAAATGAATCGCTTTGGTTAAGATAAGAAAATACGGAACTAAGCAGGGTAAGAAATTGAGAAGTTAATATCCGCTAATTTTACCGACTTTTCCTTTGAGAAGGTAATTTAACAGAGATGACATATTTGGAGAAGAACTGTTTGATTTTGGAGGATTTTGGTTACAATAGAAAATTGAAAGGTGCAAAGACTACAAACAGAGTGCAGTGAAAGTTTTATGGAACTCTGCTGCGAAACATTTACAAGAGCATTTTTATCGAAACAGTTACAAGAGCATTTTTATAAGAAATACAATAGTGTCAAAAAAAGAATGTTTTTGCGGTATTTTAATGTTACGACCTGTACACCGTGAGGCCACCCCTTGGATGGCGAGCGGATTATACATCTCAGATTCGGGATCGACCTACGTCAGGTGAGAGAAGACAATTAAGGAGAGTACTTTAATTAAAATCAATAACAACCTCTATTGATTAAAGACTTAATGAGAAAATAATAACAATGTCTATTGGTCCGATACTTAATGAGCTTATAACCGATTGCTGAGATCTGGAGAAAGTTCGAACTTTGGGTGACAAGAATTTGGTCCAATTTAATGCTGCAAAAAAACCAAGCGCCACGTTAACCAAGAATGCCAATGCGGTGTTCCCTGACATCATTATGGCAGGATCGACAATTCCTTCATCCTCGCCTAATGGACTACTGGATGTCTCGATCAACAGCAATATGTCCTGGCATGACCACGTCGCTAACTTCGTAAAATCAGCCTCCCAGAAGTTTGGTGCGCTGTTTCGCAACAAAAAACTATATACACCGCAGCAGTTGCTTTTGCTCGACAAAGCGCAAATAAGACCGTGCTTAGAATATTGCTCACACATCTGAGGTGCCGCATCGAAGCACACCCTAAAGCTGCTGGATTCCATTCAGAAGAGAGATGTGAGTCTTGTCGGCGACCCGGAATCTGGATGGTCTGGAGCACCGCAGACGTGTGGCCGAGATGTCCCTGTTTTACAGATACTTTCACGGCAGATATTCCCAGGATTTGGCCTGCCTCATCTCGCCCGTAGTAACGCCTGTCAGACAGTCACGACAGACGGCAAGAACGCACCAGTTCGTCGTACAACTGGAAACACCTAGAACATCGCTTTACAGGAACTCTTTGTCTGGCCAACAGCGTCAGTGTGAAACTCACTCCCAGGACATCTGTTGCCCCCTAATTACAACCTACAACTAGTCAAGAACCATGCCAATCAACATCTTCGTACACACACCGCTCGTCGAGCGCCATAGGATCTCCCTTTAGTGTGTGTGCCACTACCATAAAAAAACTTGTCCAATTTAATTGAAAGTTGTGGGCAAGATATGGCAAAAAATGGCTTAAAAATTCAAGAGGCTCTGCTCCTGATGTTTGCTAAATACGTAAATAACCCAAACGAACTCAAACTAACCTAAACTGAAAAATAAAACTGTTTCGTAATATTAAAAGATATACATCTTTTAAACAATACGTATTCACCTGATTAAGATCAGATCATTTAAAATTTGTGAAGTATTTACATTTTGCTAAATAAATATGGTTTTTAATTTGTATTTTCTATTTATTATTTTTTTTTTCATAAACTTTAAATTTCATCCAATGCAATGATAAAAACGTGTAATATGTCATTTACGGATTTTAATATTTATGCATTTCTTGCCTGTCAAAGAAATTTACAGTGTAATTTCGCCTAGGGTACCCAGCAAGAGGAAGATTTCCGAAATTTTTAAAGTTACCATAATAACGTTTTGTAATAACAACATTTGATTGGTCATAAATAAAATCGAGGCGTTTCATTTTCAGTGTAATAACGATGAAGTCTGATTTTGACCGAAAATTAAGTGAAAATCGTCCTACACTGAAAATAGATTCGTTCTGCCGTTGATTGACCCAAAATACATTGACATAATTAAGTTTTCATTGGTATTAGGAATAATCTTAAATGTCTTATACATTGATTGATCACTATTTTTATTATTATTATAAATCTTGCAATTCGGAATTGTAGCAATAAAAATTTGATTGAGCTGATGTACTTTTTCATTATATTGATACAATTATTTATTAATCCTAGAAACAAATTCAATACCTAATATTCATAATATCAATGTTGAAGTTTATAAGGCAATGAATAGATGCATTGTATCAATTTACCAAATACTATGTTATTGTTACTATGTATTGTGCCAATTAACGTATACGTTCTTCTAATCAACTACGACGTACCCGAGCGGTGTTGTGTAAATCCAAATCAGAGTCGAGATCGCTTCGAAGGGTTCTAAGGGCATTCGACTTGTTGAAGAGCAATAATTTCTCAGTGACTCAGTGATGGTATTTAGTGGAATAAACACTTTGGATTACTGCTTATGAATTAAATAGATATGTACATTATTACTTACATTTAATTGGTAAGTAACCTTTACACTTTTTATAATAATTTGTCGTTAACAAAATATTACATGTCCTAAGTTTTAATGTTTCTCTTTGAGCGTCAAGATTAGTCTTTAGCTTTAGCATCATTTTTTCCATAGGTTTTTGCCTCGTATGTTCCATATAAGTATAATACATATTTTATTTAACCGCGAGTGCATATTTACCTACATATTCCCTAATCATTTATTTTTTTTAGATTGAGATGGACTTCAATACTTGTTACGACAAAGCTGGCAGCAAATTCAAGAATTGGCAATCACATCATGAAATGATTGTTTCGTTTTGGTGTATATGGAAAGCCACGTTAAAGACAAAAGTATACGAAGTATTTTAGAAAGGATGAAAAGCCATAACAACAGATAAAAGCAAGTACACAATTTTTAGTGTTATTAATAATCAGTTAATATATATTAATA
>MU197031.1:0-10779 GCA_016904865.1 Pissodes strobi | reverse complement strand
CCCCCCCCCCCCCCCCCTTGGGTATGGCCCTAGTCCAAACGTATTTCTTTATCTACTAAATCCGTTTTGGTACGTTAGAAGATAGTTTAGCGTTGTTAAATTTACAATTTTTAAGAAAACATATTTTTTTCTAAATTATCTTCCTAAATACTACCTTTTATTTAGCATGTGATACATCGTGAAAAGATCTTTCTGAGAGCTCCAAAATTAAGCCAAAATCCAAAATAGCGGCCATAAGAAAAACAAAAGTTAGTGTTACTATAAGGTGACCATCTATTCTGATTTAACCAGAACTATAACTGTATTTGAGAACTATGTTCTGGTTGTAAAAGGCAGTAAACATTCTGCTTTTTAAAGGCTGTTCTGTTTTTTTTTTCTGGTTAAACCAACAATGCAGATCATACAAAATATTATATTAATTTTGCAATTTTAACGACTTTTAGGTAAAAATTGGGCATGACACCCTCAAAATTTTTAGCCTTTGGCGAATTAGCCCCCGGCGGCCCCTACGGCATGCATCTCTAACCTCCCCACCCCCATTAATTCTGAGTTAAATCCGCTCTTAGTCTGGTTTTTATTTCAGAACAGTTGGTCACCTTATGTTGCTATCTCAAAAACAAAAGACAATCCGCAGTGTTGGTAATGAGTATTTGAAACAAGTAAGTGCATTAAAAACGTAAGAGTTTGACAGGTGTCAAATTAACGGTTTACACAATATTAACGAAAAGCCAATACGCCGATTTTCAGTTTTTCTAGAATATTTTAAATACGAAATGCTTCTGACTTTTCTGATGGGGTGGCAATCAATTACCACTGAATGATTTCCTATAGTATGCCTAATCACCCTGCAAAATTTCATTTTCGTCCTTAGAATTATGCGAGATATAGACGTTCTTTAATTTTCTCTGACTTTTCTGATGGGGTGGCAATCAACTATATTACCACTGAAGGATTCCCCATAGTATACCTAATCACCCTACTAAATTTTATCAGTGCACTTCATCTTGGCTAGTACCCAGACCTCTTTGAATTTTGATGCGTTTCATGACAAATTACAACATATTCACATTTTCCATTAATTTCGATCACCCCTGGCGGTATGGATCTTCATTTTCCATCGCTGGCACTCACAAAAACATTTCTCTGCTCCTAGGAAATATCACACTCTGAAATCTATTAAAATCATATTAATTTTCGGTACATAAAACAAATTTCCGGCCTTGAATTAATTAGTAGGTTTTGCGTTTTCGCGTCATTTTATGGCTGGGGCTTTTATGGATAACTTCACTTTAACATATAATACTATGGTTTTCAACAATATATTTTCTTAACCTTTCTCTAAAGCTAACAAATTTAAATTTTTTTATATATTCTGGAAGAATATTAAAGTCTACCAACCCTTTATGAAACAGACTGTTTTGTGCAAAACTCGAATGCACACACACACAAGGTACATAAAAATTTTGTCTACCTCTTGTATTATAGTTGTGAATATCAGATACTAATTGCAGTTTTTCTAAAATATGTTCCGGATACATACCATTTTTTATCTTATACAACAATCATTGTATTTAACAAAATATTTTGCTTCACACTCAATGACTTTGTAGCTTCTAACATGTCTCTTATTCTTGTATGCCTATTGCACCCTAATATGTGTCTTAATGCACAATTTTGTTTTCTCAGTTATATCACTCTTTTGAAACATATACATAACGGTAGCACAGTAATTGAAATGGGGCAGTACAATTGTTTTAAAGATTCGAAGTTTAGCCCAAGAACTTAAATTATTACCTATTCTTCTACATATATAATTAATTTTTTTTGTAACTTTTTTTATTATATAATTTGCATGATTCGAGAATGTTAGGTTTTCATCTATGACAACTCCTAAATATTTAAATTCTTTAACTCCCGCAATTTTCTTGTTATCTATTAGAATATCACTGTGATTGTATGTATCTGTCATATTATATCTATTTTAAGTAAGAATCATAACTTTTGTTTTATTTACATTTACGCTTAAACTATTACTACACAGCCATTTATACAGTCTAAATAATTCTTGATTAATTTTTTGCACCATATTCTCTATATTCTCACTTTCAATGAATAAAATTGTATCATCAGCAAAGAGCTGTAATTTACAGTTATTAATGACATTAACAATATCATTGATGTATAGCACAAACAAGTCCGGTTCAATGACTGTCCCTTGGGGAACCCCGCATGCTTATTTTCTTTAACTGTGGATACTTCGCCATTGTATTTTGTTAGTTGCAGATATTCTGTGAACCACTTTAAGACACTACCTTCTAGACTATATTTTTGTAACTTTAAGATGAGCAACTCTCTGTTTATTGTCTCAAAAGCTCTGCGAAAGTCAATGGATACTACTCCTACAACTTTGCCTTCACTTAGTGCAGACTTCCATCTGTTTGTAGTGCACTTTCACATGAGTGTTTTCGTCTAAATCCAGCTTGAAAATTAGTCAGTAACTTCTTTTTCTCCACATATTCCCTCATTTGATTATTTGCCACAGTTTTGTATATTGGCACCATATTGATTGGTCTATATTCTTCACACTGCTGAGTTCTGCGTAGTTTTTCAATAGGTACTATTGTGGTTAACTTCCACTTTTCAGGAAAACAACCTTTTTCCAGACTAGTGTTAATGAGGTCCAAAAATTTGTCGCCAATCACTTCAAATGAATAAAATTATTGTTGCCTGCGCGTTGTGCTCCATAACGTTGCAAAAACTTTAAATAACCTTAATTTCGAACCAATTGTAGATGAGATACCAGAAGAACATGAACATGACTAAAATGATCAAATTGATCTTCCTCTTCGTCGTCAAGGACAAGAGATAAGAAGAATCTTATTGAGTATCGTGATAAACAATTTTAATAATTAAGTTTATAATGGACGCAATAATAAAAGCCGATATAAGTTTATTTTTAATTGAAACATATAGGACGCAATACTATATTTTAGGGAATTTTCAGTTTTACCCCCTCTTCACTATCTTTATTTCTAAAATATTATCAAATAAACCTTGAATTTGATATCCTGTACCCTATAAAAAAATTCTATATTGTAACGAGCAAATTTTATAGGCGACAACTCTGAAATAGGCCAGGACGTCACAACCCTGCAAGGCGAGTGGCGCGCGGCGGCAGAGGGAGTCATGAAGTTATGTAACGTAGATAAATATATATCTTATGTAATTAGGATGACTACTGGTAGATGTTTATAAAGCAGCTAATTCTAGCCCCTGGAATACCCTTGGAATACGTCAGTTGACTTCGCGATGCAATCAGTTTGTCGCAAGAGCCCTCGTGGTCGAAGGGTCTAGATGGTTATAGGTCTCAATTCGGCGGCCCGAGTTCAAATCCCGTTGCTTTTTTTTATTTTTTTTAAGGTTATGTTTCTAAACAATTTTTTTCTTGATTTTGGATACGTCTCGGGTTAGTTTTGGTTAGCACTTGGTTAGTTTCCTTTTCTTGAGCCCCCGTAGCGAGCGGAGGGCAATGCGAAAAGTGAAACACGCATTCCATTCTTGGATCCTGAGGCTAGAATAACGCCAAGTCTTAGGTGCGCGATTTACAGTCGACGCGAACGCGAAGCGCTGGCGATGCCGTACGAAAAGTTAATATAGTCGCACGGCATCGCCACTGATTCGCGTTCGCGTTCGCTGCAAATCGTTCACGTAGGACCGGGCGTTAGCCGCGTCTGATGTTTAAGGTTAATGGCGGCGTCCCACGTGCGTAGATCGCGTAAAATGCAGCACCAAAGCAGGGACGTGATTGGTCGAAAAGCAACCGCGTTGCCAAATTTCGGCGTACTGTGCAAGTACGCCAAAAGTTCGTTTGGATTTAACTTTTTGCGTACATACGTAGAAAATCTGCTGCCATTTGTCACGTTTTTGACGTTGTTTACTAATATTTATCTAGGTTGTTGACGTTTTTATCACAAAATATCCCAATTATTAAAATAATAATTATTGAGTCAAATGGATGAGGTAAGATTTAGATATTTTGTTAATAGACGTCACAAAATATATTATTTACTTAATTCCATGTTCAGAATTTGTTATGGTATGAACCATTACTTCCTACAACGTAGGAGGTAATGTACCTATGAACTGATATAAAAGGCAATCCCATATCGAAGGCGCGATTCGACAAGGGCATAGTACACGCTTTTGGCTGTAACCAGGCCAAGCTCTCTCGAGACAGTTCTAATTGCATAACATCCTGAAGCTATTTTTTTGCTCAGTGTGGTTATGTGCGGTCCAAACCTGAGATCTCTGTCAACATCAAGACCCAAAAATTAGCATGGGACAGGTTCAACAAGGAACAATCCCCAATGCTTAGACCACTCATATCACATTTAAAACCAAGAATATTTGTTTTTTTTTTAACATTTAGGCCAAGCAAATTAGAGTCGAACCAACCCTTGACTTGAAGAAGATCAGACGACACCATTTCATATAATGATTGGGCGTTATCACTATGCCAAAGGATAGTAGTATCGTCTGCGAATAGGGTAAATTTACCCTTTATGTCCACATTTACTAAGTCGTTAATATACGTGATAAACAGAACCGGTCCCAGTACCGAACCCTGCGGAACGCCGGACTCAATTAACCTGCTATCAGATCTTGCTGGTTGCTATCCTCTAAGTATGAGTGAAACCAGTCCAAAACTGTCCCCCTGAAGCCATAATGTTGGAGCTTAAGCAGCAGTATTCTGCGATTTACGAATGGAATCCAGCAGCTTTAGGGGTGTCGTTTGGTGCGGCACCCCAGGTATGTGATCAATATTCTAAGTACGGTCTTATTTGCGCTTTGTAGAGCAGGAGCAACTGCTGCGGTGTATAGAGTTTTTGTTGCGAAATAGCGCACCAAGCTTCTGGGAGGCTGATGTTGCGATGTTAGCAACATAGTCATGCCAGGACATATTGCTGTTGACCGAGACACCCAGCAGTCCGATTGACGAGAATGAAGGAATGGTCGATCCTGCCATAATGATGTCAGAGCCCGCTATATTGGCCCTCTTGGTAAACGTGTCTGCTTGGGTCTTTGCTGCATTGAACTGGACCAAATTTCGGTCGCCCCAAGTTTGAACTTTCTCCCGGTCTTGATTATTTGCTGTAATCTGCTCCTGTCCGCGGTGATGAGTCTCAGTCGCTGGTAAGGGTTTTTCTGATCTAAAGTGGGAGACAAGGGTAGTGTCATCTGCAAAACTGTAAACAAGATTATTCGTTTCGATCAGCAGGTCGTTAATATAGATGAGGAACAGAGTTGGTGAAAGTCTTGCGCTCTGAGGCACGCCCGCGTTGATGGTGAATGTGTCTGAGATGTGTCCATCAACTGCAACGTGCATAGATCGGTTCTTAAGGAAACTGGTAAGCCAGCTGCAGAGAGAGGCTGGCAGTCCGAAGGACGGCAGTTTGTTGAGCAGTCCGTGATGCCACAATCTGTCGAATGCCTTTGAAATATCCAACGCAATCGCTCAAGACTCTCCGTAGTTCTCAATAATTGCCCTACTCTATATATGAATGATATAGGCCAATAATATATCTCCTGTCGATCTCTTTTTACGAAAGCCGTATTGATTATTGCTGATTATTCTTGAGGTATTTGAGTAGTTGTTGATTCACTACACGTTCCATGACTTTGGAGATTATTGGAAGCAAGGCAATTGGGCGATAGTTTGAGGGCGTAGTTTTCTTGCCTTTTGGGAACAGCCCACGTAACACAAAAATATTTATAAAGGTTAAACAAACGTTTATATCACTAGCTTATAGAGTAAAACGATGTTATAAAAGGTAAGATAATCAATTATATATTACTTATATGGCTGCTATTTATCTTAAAGAGACCATTTTACTCAGCTATTATATAAAAGTGTAACTAAATGCTCCAAAAAAACTATTCTATAATACTTCTATACAACTCTTTTAACACGTATATATGATTAATATATAGCCACTATATAACTTCTTGACCTCAGTCTAGCGCTTACCATCACCATTATAAAGAACATAATATAAAGCATACAAGTGAAGTTAAACTTGCTCTTAAATTGCAATAATGCTGTGTAAGTATTATTATATGGCGCTTATGTAAATGTTTTTTAAAAAAGACATAAATGCAATTTAAGCGATTAAATATGCCTTATATAACTTTTATATATTTGGAAAGAGTTATCGCCTCATTATATCTTCCATATTGCAAAATGGTTAGAGGAATATCTCCTACTCCACTAAAACTCAAACATACATTTTGATAATTACAGAGGTTGTAGGAATAGCCATTCAGAATGGCGTCTACAGTATATGGAATTATTTGAACGAGTTATGTATAAAAAACTATTGTGGGCGGGCGGGCGTACCTAAAAACGACATGCCAGAAAAAATTTATTGTAATTATGAAATATGCTACCTCGTAAAATTACTACTCGCCATCAAAATTTAGAAAATTGACCATATTTCTAAATTTTTGGAAATTATTTTCCTAACTTTTTTTTCATAAAAATCAATAATTTTTTAATAAATTGATCCGACACAAGTGTTTTATATGAATTCTAATAATTTTGATGAATAGAATGCATTAATTTACTACCAAAACCCAATTTTGTTTTCTAATAAAATGCCTTTTCAACATTATATTTCAGTAAACAATATGAAGTCGCTAACAAAAATTCTTAACATCCCGTGTAGTGGTATTTCACGACGCCATTTTGCTTAAACAGGTAATCAATCCCTTTAAAAAGCATATAAGCGTTTAAATAATCTTTATAAAGCATCTATAAAGATATTATTTGTCTATATAAGAGGATCTTAGGCATGTTTACAAAGCAAGTATATAGCTTAAGTCATAACGAATGTCTTTATAAAACAATTAAATAGCTACTTTATAGCATCTCTCAAATTACGTTCTTAAACCGCTTAAAGATCTAAATTAAAGAACCAAAATATCATTTAAGCAAATTGGTAATCTGAGATTCTGCAATAACTCCATAGTCATAAATGAAGCACTTATAAATCATTTTTAAAGCAATTCGGGTATAAAGCCCGATCCTATGTGTTACTTGGGAGGTTGCACTCGAGCTACTTTCCAAGAAGATGGGTAAATCCCTTTTCCGTAAGACAGAGAAAAAAAGCCTAGAAAACACGGTGTTAGTTCGTGGGCGCAGTTCTTTAGAACGATGGCAGGTATTCCGTCCGGTCCTGATGGCGTAATATGTTGCATTTCCATCATTAACAACATTTGGTCATGATTCCTTTTGCTTCATCATTTCTAATTTCTTTTGGTATATTCTCTTTGCACTAGATTTGCATGGTACTGCTGTCAGAGAGTTCTCGTTGAAGATATCTTTTGTAGTTAGTTCTCTAGTTTCATCTGTTTCATATTTCTCTGTTGCTATTTGCTTTTTGCGTGGCAATACCGATTGCATGACACTAGTGGACTGCTCGTTAGCTATTCGCTCAGTAGATGCGTCACTTACTTTTTCCGGAGTAGATCCTTCTTCAACAATACCAATCTGCATGGCACCTCCAATTTTTTCAATTGTTTGATTGCTGTCACCGGCCATAGACAACTGTTTCTCCCATTCCAACAATTTGATCGCTTTATTTCCACTCTTTCTATTTTTTTCTTCAACCTTGATTTCGTATTGTTAATTTTTTTTAATAAACCTTTTCCATGTTACCTCGAATTTCTTGGTAATGCTCCGAATGGCTTCGTCCTTTTTTCTTCTTATTTTTGAGGTTTGAGATTTTTCTAGGGAGCATTGCCAACTTCATTTGCTATGAATTTTAGATCGTTATTAGTGTTTGCTACATTTTTACTGTCGCTGTCTGTTGAAGACATGTTAACAATATGGATAATATGCTCAAATGACACAGAAATAAAACAATGTAAACACGTTAGAACGTGTCGCTAGCGCACGCGACCCACTAAGCCTTTACTTCTGCTTGAAGGATATCCTCGCAAGTATAAGGTAATCATTATAAATACGAAAAAAAGGAAATGCTTAAACTTCAACCTTTTACTTTAAATGAAAACTATCTACTCCTTTCTGCCTTATGCTTTTTTATGAATACGGCTCGTTGAGCCGTGTTAACTGCGGTTTTTGGGCTCGAGGGCTCAAAAGAGTAACTAGTTGTCGTGGCTAAATGGTTCCACATTATTTAGGGCATACAGAGTATTAGATAAGATCACATTTTATCATTTTTTTTAACCTAAAATGTTTATTTAGCCAGATATTTTGGTTTATTTGTAATTGAAATAAGCTTAGGCTAAATACAAGTTTTGTTTTTATTTTTCCGTTTTGAATATATAGGGTGCTTTCAAAAAATTTACTTAACACGTCTTAGGTATAGGGTATGCATCAGTAAGAATAAATTGAGATCACATTGTTGTTGTTGATTATATTTAAATATATTACATATTGTATGCTCTCACGTGATATAATATAATTTGGCATGTGTAAAATTTAATTGAAAAACTTGACCAGCACTACTATTTCTATAGGTTAAAGACCATGTTATATTATTAGCATTAGCAACATGTTGTTCATAATATATGTTCGCATGAACTGTTCATTCGAGTAAAAGCGTATTTGAGTATTTTTTATATAAAATAATTATATGAGTACCTATAGTAGTTCAGCTAGCAGTCCTAGTTGTTTCTCAATTTGTATAATTCAGCATATAGTAAAGTATATTATTACCTTATTGAAAGATTTTCAATCTCTAAATTGTTTTATACAAAAAGTAAGTTATAATACAAGAATTTATTATTTACGACTAAAACATATCACTGCCTGCGACTAGAATTTAAAGGAATTAAAGACATTCAATTTGCATTAATATTACCACAGTAAAGATCTCAAATTTTGCTTTTTCAAGGAGCATGTAAAATTCAAAATTAAAATTTTTGCATAATTCTAAATGGACATCAATTTTGAAAATGGATTGGGATATTTGAGTACAACTAGGGGCAATATTATTGACCAATTTCTGAAGATGACCAAGTAAATATTCAGGACGACGGACGCCGACGATGAGCAACTGACTCAAAAAAGTTTTTAAAAACGTAGGCTTAAAGTTCATATACAAACCCAGTTTAACCACAGTTTATTCAATACCTAAATTAGACTCTTTGGACTCTGCATGGTTTAACGATAAGAAATGATTGAGTGCTCCAAAGGACAAAATTGAAACTAAAAGGGTTACCGGGATTTTTTTTTTGATTCGCTTCATTTAAGCAATATGGATTGTAGTGGGCGATATTGACGTGACACAAGATGAAGAAAGTGGCGAGTTCGGCAAAAATAAAGAGCTCTGTCTGGTATAGGTGTAGGCACAAATTAACACAGTAATTTGTGATGTAGGGTTCACACTCATTGTGCAGGTAGGTGTTAGTTTGACCTAAAATTTTATAAGAGATTTTCCTGCTAATAATTTTGTTTAAATCAATTTTTTTAACTTAAACCCTTTTACACGGTGTTGAAGTAAAATTATTTTTATATCTCAATATGTACTGCTTTAAGTGCCAATTTGTTTGCATAGCTATCTTCATGTTGGTATTATTCTTTGTTAAAAATAAGAAGAAGAACATGACTGTCAGTTTTGCATTTCTTTATTTCATGTAGATATGTTATTTTAAAGCCAATTAAATCATTTAAATGTGAATGGACTGTGAGAGGCCCTTCTTAAGTTCAAGTTCACCGTCCATAAAGATAAACTGAAATAAACTTTTAGCTTGTATACTATATCATTAGTTTTATTGGACGTTTCCGAAATCCAGTTAAGGCTCCAACACACGGTCATATCAGTTCTCAGTTCAGTCTCAGTCGAACTGTCCTTTTTTCCTACGTGTGAAAAGATAAAAACTGAAAGGAAACACAAGCGGAGACGGAGAACTGACGGGATAGACAGAAGTATTTATTTCATTTCAGTACTAAGAATTGCTGTGTGTAGACGAACGCGTCATGCCTCAGTTTGTGAACTGTCTATTCTTCTCGGTTGTTTGTTATTGTACAGTATCGATGGATCATTGACATTTATAAAATATCTTCGTGTTTGTGGAACAAAAATGACCCAAAATATCACAATGCAAATCTTACGCTTACGCGCTTCACATTCACACCTGTATATTTTGAGACGTAACCAAAAAAACTGAACACAAACTGACACCACCACCGAGTTGAACTGAACGGATCGTGTAAAAACGTAGGCAAAACGAACATTTTGATTGAGACTGGAACTGAACCCAGAACTGATATTATCACTTAGCTACCTACCCAAAAAAGACAGTTAAAAGTGCCAAACTGACAACTAGGCGGATTTAAAAAATTAATTTGAAATGTTGAAGTTGCTGTCACTTTCCCAAAGAAAATGACGGAATTTTCAGAATTTTATTTGAGCCCTAATATGTTATGGAATGCATTATGGTATATAGTATACCAAACATTTGAAATCCGTGAGGATTCGGATTGCTACTTAATCAATGACTTTTGGCATATCCTGTATATCAATTCACATAATTTACTATCACTTGTACATGCATTTTTTCTTGAAACGATCAATCAATAATATGGACGCGACACTAAAATGTTATCTGAACTTCGAGCACTATCGATAACAAATGCAGGCTTTTTACTAATCCACAGCCATTAAATTACTTATTTAAATCAGCCTGAATTTCTGCAAGGGTTTTTCCTTTGGTTTCCAATACAACGAATTGCACAAACACTCCCGCCAACAG
>JAEQML010080843.1:0-11443 GCA_016904865.1 Pissodes strobi | reverse complement strand
GTAATGTGCAAAGCGTTTTCTTTGATCTCGTGCGGTTTAGATTTTAAAGCCTGTCAAAATGTCAAAATGCCCGACTTTCAACTGTCAATATTTCGTAAGTGCTTTTCTTTTAAATATATAGTTTTATTATAATACACTTAGATTTCGTTATTTCCGGGACTTAATACAAGCGATTAAGTTTATAATATTCACGACAAAATTGACAAATGAAAAATTATTTTGCCTTACTTCTCTTGTCACCTCGAAATGGGAGATTTCCTTGCTGCATGTTACATTAAAATATTTTATCTACAACCATGGAATAATAGGCGCATAATACTTATGATAGTAAGAGCTGTGCATAATAAAAACCAGTGCAATTATGATAAAACAACAAGTAAAATTATGAAGTCGTAATAGTTCTAGAGCCACAAATATATTCTAATAACCAAGATAGCAGATTGTGATTTATATAATCAAAGACAATTCTTTGATATAATTCAGCTGTTGTTCTATCTTCATTGTATACATTATTGTTTAACTAGAAAATATTTATTGCACGTTATTATTGGCGGTTTGATTTTTATGGTAAATTTAAATGTTTGGTTATGTCAAAGACAATTTAATTATATTTTAATCATTCATTACTTAGTTTAGAGCATGCTGTTTTTGTTATCAAAATATATTAACCATTATTCATTTATAGGTGTTTTAATGTTTCTTAATTTGCTAATACCATTTGTAGAACATATGTTCTATTTAACATTAACATCGAAATAAGTTGAGTTATTGAAAATCATGCTCACAAGTTAGTATATCCATTATTTGTTAATCCGTTCTTGTGCTCGACCTAAGATCTCCTTTTATTTAGGACACCTTTTATATATGACCAAATATCTAAATTATTTAAAATAAAATAACTGATTTCTAGAAGTAATGTTAAAAACCAGCAAACACGGTCACTATAATTTTTTATTATCTTAAATGAAACGAAATGTCTTAATGTTATGTTTCATTGGTTTCATCAAAGACAATTTACAGTAATTGTCTTTCGTTTCATTAATGCTTAATAGAAAATAGGCACAACGGCAACCTCAGCTGGCGATCTATGAACGATACCCAAAGCAGATTGCTATAATGGCGCCATCTGTGAATCAGTAGATGCAGAACGTGGCCGATATTTATCGTGGAGGCTCGCTTTTTGAAGCGAGCCTCCATTCGATGTCCCATTTTTAAAGCATTGCGTCGCCCGTCTAAACTGTGGATTGTCTTTGTCAGTACTTATGAATTATCATTTTGTCTGAATTTGGGCTGGAAACTGAACTATAAATTAAATCAAAGGAAAGAAAAACAAGCAAAACTGTCCGTTTCTCAATTTCCACCTAATGTTATGCCGACCCGAATAATATAGTTTTGAACACGTTATTGAGTGATCTGCATATATTTCTTGCTCGCGGACCTGCACAACTTAGTCCCAAGAATATTTTATTATGAACTTTAACAGCAGGTTTAGAGGTTGAATATTATATTACTATAATATCGCTCGCTGGCATGCGGCGGAGTGAAATGAGTTTGTGAAGCGTTTGCTTTGTCATTTTGTTGCCTAAGTATCGAGTTAATTATAGTAAACGTTACCTACGTTACTTTATCCTCGCCATTTGAATTAAAATGATTTTAAAAATTTGGTGACTTGCTGGTTTAATCTCCCACTCATAACTAAATCGAACATTTATGGTAAAAATATGGTCCAATACTAAATTATTATATGTGTCTTCAGTTGCAGGGATGCCACTACTGTTTTCTATGATATAAGTAGGGTGGCTTAAAAATCATATTTATAACCCTTTCTTGAGGGAAAACGAGTTCTACATTTTATATAAGTTCAATAAACAACATTTATTATTAGTATTTTTTTTATTTACCTATTGCTGAATTCGTCTTGTCAAAGTTTAGTTCATATTTATTCAAGCAGGCTAGCTAGCGTTTTATTTATATATTTTTTTAAGTTTGTCTTTTCATCTTCAGTGTTATATTGAACAATATTGTTTATTAATCAAGTGACATACTTATTAAAAATCAAAATATGTTTCCAATTTAAATGTAAAAACGATTAAAAAGTAAAAAAAGCCTACATCGAAAAAATAAAATTATTAGCCCATGCATATAAATACATCCAACAAACTAACATATGATATAATAGGAAAAAAAAATAAAACACAAAAACAAAGTTTTTACGAAGTTAGGAATAACAGTTTAGTAAAATGCAAAATCGGTTTAGGAATTCTTTGCATAAAAATGTTAATGGTGTAACTATCAGATGAAAGCTGAAGGGAATAACGGTAAGAAAAAAAAATTGATTGTTTAATTTGCGACATAGCAAACATTTTTGGCCGCCTCGCGACCGTCATTTTGCCAAAATAATTTTCGCCTGCTGCAAATAAAAAATTGGCCGTTACACTCGGCGGAAAAACATGGAGTCAATTTACCTCTATTTTTATAATAATAATAATAATAATAATAATAATAAAGCCTTTATTCCAAACAGGTATAAAACCCAATTACATGGAATTCAATACATCGTGAATATGAAAATTAAATAAAGTGAAATGTGAAATGAAACAAGATACAATACAATAGTAATACAATAGTAGCATGATAGTAACATGCATAACTGGAAGATACCACACAAATAATGTAACAGTACAACTCAGAGTTAATCAGTTCATTAAGAACAAGACCAACATGCGAGCTGTTAATATCACAGGATTTAGAGATTTCATTAAAAATTCGACACATAGCAACGTGGGTGCTTGCAGTAAGATATTAGTGCGAGGCGTTTGAAGGAAGAAGGTGTGATCATATCTAGTTTGAAGACGAGGGACAAAGAAACAAATATGCGACAACAGATAAGAACAGTCAATTCTGTTATGTAGTAAGTTGAATAAGAATTTTACCAGATGCATTTTCCTTCTTAAGAATAAAGAGTGCTCATTAAACCGCAACAATAAAAGTTTATGATCAAACCCTCTCTCCGGGTAAACGCCATCGCTTTTATAGGCTAAATATTTCAAAAACCTGCGCTGCACCATTCAAGCGAGTTTATGTGACAAGAGTAAATAGGATTCCAAACAACTGAACAATACTCAAGCTTAGATCTAACAAAACTATAATATAACAATTTTAGGCATGACATATTATTAAAGTTACTGGCGTTTCTTATTATAAAACCGTAAATTTTTAATGAAGAGGCGATAACAAATTCAATATGCGGCACGAAAGAAAGCTTTTGGTCGAACACAACACCCAAATCAGTTACGCGCTCCAGTCGACTTAAGTAAGTTTGGTTAACAATATAATCGTATACGATGGGAGATCTTAGTCTGTGGAAGCTGATAACATTACATTTGGTTATGTTAAGATTAAATTTGTTATGAACGCACCAATCATTTAATATATTTAGGTTATTTTGAAGCAATATACAGTCATTAACATTATTAACACTATGAAAAAGCTTCAAATTATCCACGTAAGCAAGTTTACGACATTGTATAGAGCCCAAAAGGTCATTAATAAACAGTAAAAACAGAAGGGGTCCCAAGTTTGAACCCTGGGGCACGCCTGAAGTCGCGATAAAAGTGGATGACTTAAAACCCTCATACTCAACATACTGTATACGCCGATGAATGTAGGAACTGAAAACACCTATCAGTTTATCAGAAAATCCAAAGTTATTAAGCTTGTTTAGTAGAACATGATGATCAATACGATCGAAAGCTTTCTGGAAATCAGTGTAGATAACATCAACCTGACTCAAGTCATCATACATACTCTGTCAGACAAGCGAGATTAGAAGTACAAGATTTACCACTAACAAAGCCGTGCTGATCCTCTGAAATCACAGCTCTGACATGTTCATAAATCAGTGTGTATAAAATTATTTCGAAAAGCTTTGAAAAATTGCAGAGAATTGAAATTGGTCTGTAGTTATTTACCAATCCTGGACCACCCTTTTTTAAAACAGGACAAATCTTGGAAGTTTTCCAAAGATCAGGAAAAACTTTTGTTTTTAGAATTAAGTTAAAAATATGGACTAATGGATCAACTAGTGCCCCAATGGAGTTCTTCACTATAAAACTTGGCACCCCGTCCGTACCCGATGTCATTTTATTTTTTAGCTTCTTGCTAGCATTTATAACGTTAGTTGGAGAAATCTCATAAATGTCAAAGTTAGCAACATTGGAAACAACAGTATTTGTTTCGATAAGAGATGAGTCCGCGTAAACACTACGAAAGTACGCAGCGAAGGCATTGACAATATCCAATGGATTACTATATTCTGTGCTAACAGAATCCTTAACTAATCCAGGGATTCTTGAGTGGTTCTTTTTATTATTGATGAAAGCCCAAAAATTTTTTGGATCTGCAGTTATGTTTTGCACTGTATTAGAAACGTAAAGATTGTAGTCACGTTGGATTAAGTGTTTTACAAAACGTCGGTGGCAATTATAATTATTCCGATGAAACTCCGAATGAGTTTTTTTGAATTTCTTAAAAGCATTTTCCTTAGTAAATATACAATTTATAAGCTCGGATGAGTAATAACTTGGAAACCTACGACGTCGTTTTACTTTTAAAGGGACCGCACCCTCAAATATACTATTCAGTAAAGTATATAGCTCATCACAAGCAAGATTGACATCCTCCATATTTATTACTGAAGTCCAATCAGCCCGTAGTAAAAGGTCATACATCAATATAAAATTCGCTTTACGGAAATTATATTGTTTAGCTATGTTTTCATTGAGTCTAAAGTTCTCAGCATGAGCAGTATGCAGATCAAAACTAAATTCTAAACACGGGTGATATGAGTCTTCAATAACTAACGGATCCTCAGACCTAGAGGCAGTACAATGTAAATTAGCTAAGAGAAGATCTAACAGCCTGCCACTCGTATTCAATGCAATTCAATTCAAATTCAAATGGTTTATTGTCCAATAGGTTATCCCAATAACAAGACAATGTAAAATAACAAAAAAGTAAAATATTTTTACAATAATAAACTAAAGATACTATAAATAAATATATATATAAGAACAAAGAACGATATATAGATAAATATAAATATAATTAGAGAACACCCGACTACACAAGATGAACATGCAACTTCACCTCCCTCTTAAAGCCTTTTAAAGTTAAGTGGAACAGGTCCAAGCAGTGTACACTATTCATCATGTTAAACCAGGCGCATGCCCTATAGATGGTCTCTTTGACAGCCACATTGGTGTGGTGTGTGGGGAGATAAAAGACCAGGTGTCTGCGAGTGTTGAACTGGGGGACCAAAAAGTTAATCTTGGACAGGAGATCCGAGGCATCAACAGAGCCGTTGCACAACTTATACAGAAGTACCAGGCTTGCACAGACAGTGCTGTGTTTCAGGGATAAGGTTTTAAAGCGATTGAGCAGTTGGCCCTGGTCGATACCTCTGGGCGGATAGACACCATCAACCCTGAAAGAAAGCTGCTACAGGAATCTACGCTGTACCAGCTCCAATCTACCCACATGCACATTATAGTCAGGAAACCATACTGGGGCCGCATAAAGAAGTTTAGATCTTACTAATGAATTATAGATACTTATTCGGCTGGATGGGTTCGCAAACTCGGAGGTAGCCCTAGTAACAAAACCGAGTATTTTTAAAGCTGATGACACCACCTCATCGATGTGTCCGTTGAATGTCAGTCTCCTGTCCACAATGACCCCCAGATCTCGCACAGCCTCCGAGTCAGGGAGGGAAGCGTCACAGAGGGTGTAGTTGTAACGCTGCGTGTTATATATTAGGGAGATGGTCATTTTTTTACACTTCTGAACATTAAGTGGAAGGCAGTTTTGATCACACCAAACACTCAGTCGGTCAAGATCCCGCTGAAGAAGCTGACAATCATCGAGTCCCTGGACGACACGAAAGATCTTCATATCATCGGCAAAGAGGAGGGAATGGCTCGACATGTCCTTGCAAATGTCATTTATAAACAATGAGAACAAAAACGGTGCCAAAACACTACCCTTAGGGGTGCCACCAGATGCCAGGAAGACCCCAGACCTGTAACCACTGTACTCGACAAATTGCCTTCTACCTCCCAAGTAGGAGGCGAAGAAGCGTAACAGACTGTCATGAAATCCCATCCTTTGAAGTTTAAGATTCAAGATACTATGATTCAACTTGTCGAAAGCCTTCGAGAACTCCGTATACACAACGTCCAGTTGCTGCTTAGTATTTATGGCATGATAGGCGGTGTTTAAAAAGGAAGTTAAATTAGTAACAGTTGATCTGGATGGAAAGAAACCATGTTGGTTCGGAGAAATAAGATGTTTTACTTGATGGAACAGTTTATTGTAAAGACAGACCTCAAAGGCCTTCGAAAAGTTTGACAAAATGGATATTGGCCGATAGTTGTCAATATGGCTCTTATTACCACTCTTGTAGATAGGGCAGATGTACACGTATTAAGTACAGTATTGTATTGTCTAAGACTATATATATTATTAAAATTATTGAGTACTATACATTTTGCATCTTTACCATTATTTACATAATCAGGTACATTGAAATCACCCAACACAATTACATTCCTATTAAATATGTCGGGATATAGACAGAAAAAATTATCATATTCTAGGTAGGATAACTGAGGAGGAATATACACGGCAAAGATATGAACCACATGAAAATAAAACGTAATTTTACAGCCAACAATATCAATGAGAGGTGAAACGTTACGACGAAAGATTGACAAGTCTACACTTTCACACATAAACCTCTTGCTTACCGCTATCAAGACACCGCCACCACGACTTTTATTGGTCATTTCAAAATTTCGATCCGAACGGTATGCACTAAACGTATCTGGAAGAAGTTCCGCGTCAAAAACACTGGGGTTCAACCATGTCTCAGCAACAACAATCGCATCATAGTTTGAAGCTTCTAAGGAGCGTAAAAATATATCTGTTTGCTGTTTAAGCCCCTGGCATTTTGATAACAGCAGTAGAAAGAGGTTGGTCCTACACTTGGCGGAAACAAGACTACATCACGTTTTTTTTTAGCTATAGTTGGAGATCCATTTACATATTTAATAAATATGTTTGTTTCACCTGCCCCTTTACGGCGTTCTAATTCATTCCTAAGACGATACAGCTCCTCCCTTTGTTTAAGTGTTAGATCCGGTTCGATATACATGCCCTTTGCTCTACAGAATTTAGCTTTATTCTTTAAGGTGGAATTCCCTCCGAGCGATAGCTGCGATGATCGTTCAGCGATCGTCGCTGCGACGATCGCGCTGAGACTGATACTGTTGTTCCTTTATGGAATCACTTTCCTCCAAGCGACAGCCTCCGGCGATAATCGCCGGGGGCAGCGTGCGTCGCAAGCTGCCTTCTCCGAGAGCAAATATAGTCGCTGCGACCAACGACTTAAACTGAGGTCGATTCAATCTGAAACATTTTCGGAATTTTTTATCGTCAGGCTTCAAATGGATTTGTATTAATTGAGTGAATAAGCCCTCCTCCGGTCTAGAGATATACAGTATGTCCCCGGATGGGGTTAACAAGAGGACAAATGGACTAAAAATTGAAAGATACGAAAAAAAGTTGTTCTTGATAAAAGTTTTTGCTTCCTCTAAAACTAAGAACTACCCAAAAATAATACCGTATATTATACAGAGCCATCACAAATTAACAATACGTGTAATTTTCCAAGAGTAAACTACGTGATTTTATTTTTTTTTAATAATGTTAATCAAAAAGTTGATTGCAGATAAATTATTGAAATGCAGGAATAGTATTAACAAGTATACAGGGTGCTACAAATTCGTTCCTTTGTATGGGTATCTCAAAAGCCGTAAGAGATACGGGGTCATTTAATTTGGAGCAAAGTTGCGCAATTTAAGGATGATTGACATGCCGTCAAATAAGTTAGAAATTTCCGTCTACTTCCGGAGATATCCGTAAAAAATCGAAAATCATTAATTTTATTTTTATTTTTTCCTGCCTTTGTTTGAAGAGATAAAGTAAAATAAATGTCACATTATTATTGCCACTTTTTCTCCTCTACAAGCTGGCGGTATCAAATTTTAAATCCGACGATTCGCTTTTGGACCCTCTTCATCAACTTAATTTTTTTAAATAAATAATAAATTTTTAAAAAGCCTTTGGTCTCCTAAAACCAACGATATATCGCACTTATCAATAAATCAACAAATCTAGATTTTTTCCATAAAAGATAATGTGTTAGACAGAGATGGGGGGATCTTTTCTGACCCGATTTCACTTATGACAATATTTGTTACCACTATCGGACTAGTGCGATACATCGTTGGTTTTGGGAGACCAAAGGCTTTTTAAAAATTAGATAAAAAACCCGCCACTGGAATTTGTAGCACCCTGTATACTTGTTAATACTATTCCTGCATTTCAATAACTTATCTGCAATCAACTTTTTTGTTTAACATTATTAAAAAAAATAAAACCACGTAGTTTACTCTTGGAAAATTACACGTATTGTTAATTTGTGATCGCCCTGTATAATATAAGGTATTGTTTTTTGGGCAGTTCATAGTTTTAGAGGAAGCAAAAACTTTTATCAAGAATAACTTTTTAGCGTATCTTTCAATTTTTAGTACTCTTGTTAACCCCATCCGGGGACATACTGTATATCGTACCGACCCCATCTCGTAGAACCACACACATTTTAAGTATGTCATCATCTTCGGCTTCTTCATACATCATATAAGCCGCAAGTAGCTTGCTACTCCGCTTTAAACTAATTCCAATGACTTAACTGACACAGAACGAACGAACAACTAATAGGAAAATTACCGATACTCGCTTGAAATTTAATGTCGCGAACGCTGTTTGGGAAACATACCTATAGCGATTATCGTCAGCGATAGCCGCTCCGAGGGAATTCCACCTTTAGAACGAAGCGAACATCCTGACAGCTATTCAATACTACTTTTATGGCTTTACGAACATTTTTATTTGCTTTGCCCACTAGATAAACCCTAGCAGTATTCATCGGTCGACCGCATATTTCTGTCAATATCTCTCCAACTTGTGTCTCACATGTTTGAGTATTATCAAGAGCGCAATTATAAACAAAAACATTGCTCGCTCGATTCTGCCTGTCAATTATTTCAGCAAGCAAGCTGTCATTGGGAGAAAGAGACTCATCAGCAGAGTTAGACGCATCAAGCCTAGTTTTTGTGGCTGGAGAGCTTACAAAGGATTCTAACTTACTCTCAAGGTCATCCAGACGCTGCATTAATAAAGGCAATAATTTAAGGCTACCGTCACAAGAGCTGCAAAAGAACTTCAGACTTCTTTTGTTTTTTAACTCTACAACTTTAAGTTCCGAAGCAGTCAATTCAATGCAGTCATAATGAAATCTATCCTTGCATCCATCGCATATAACATGCTTCATGGAACTATCAATGACATCAGTACATTCTTTATTACCACAGCTAAACGCCATTACACCAAAATTAATTGTTGTAACTCAGCTGTCCATGCAGACGATGCCCTCCCACGATGTATATCCCAAAAAAAACGCCTCGTACAACGTGAGCCCAGGGTTCAGTAGATATGCATATGCTTTCCCCAAGACCAAGATCAAGCATTCATTTGTATGCACATATGATATTTTCACTACTTCAGCACTTTAAACTAATTTATTCCATGATAAAACCACTGAAACACAGTATAATATTGGGAGCAATTACAATACGATGTTCACGGGCAGAGACAACCTGCACACCTGCAATTTCTTTAAGTTAGATTGTACACTTACAAATTCGCTTCAACATAGTTTTGACAGCAAGAATATAAATTGTTTTTAAAAATTCAATTGATAAATTTGACCTACATCGCATAGAAATGCCGAAATCCCCTCAGAAAAAAAAATAAATAGACAGGACTATGTTCGTTAGAAGCGAGAGTACATCCACCACACAGTTGGGGGCGCAATCAACTAAAACTAACCCAAGGAAGGCATGCCCAAAATCAGTCATAATCTAGCAGAAAAAGTTACTGGCTTTGTTTTTACATTTTTCAAATTTGCTCCACCCATTAACTGTCAGTTTTGTGCATTCCTATTTGCGTCACACTATTTTTTTATTTATAACAAATCTGTCTGCACATGTTCATTCAGTCTATCAAGATCCGAATCGTGCCAGAGAACGGTGGTGTCATCTACGAAGATCGTGAATTTTTCCACTATTGAAAGTTGGGGCAGATAATTAACATAAACCAAGAAAATCAGTGGCCCCAGTACAGAGCCCTGCTGAACTCCGGTATTGATATTTAGTTCTTCCGAGCTGGTATTATTTAACCTAACCGTTTGTGCACCCCCTGACAAATAAGAATGAAACCGCACCAAGGCTGTTCCCCCTAAACCATTGTGCTAAAGGTCATTAGCATTTAAGGTACTTGATGTAGTTGTAATAGTATTTTTACCTCTTAAATTATTGACGTTTCTCCAGGATTCCTTTGACTTGTTTGCAGAAATTTTAATTTTAAATTGAAAATGAGATTTCTTGGCAAGCCATATAGTGCTGTAGATCCTGCGGTACTTGTTGAAATAATCTAAGAAATAAGAGTTGTTCTTTGAATATTTCCTTATGTAATGAAGAGAAAGCATATTTTTCCAGAAACATGCTAACCAACTAACCCTGTATGTACCAAGATTTTCGTTTCTTTTTTTTTATATTGACAATAGGAAAAGCCAAATTAAATTTCTTATGTATAAGCGAGTTGAATCATTTCAATGGGCTGTTGGTGGCTGACACACTGTTCCAGTCTGTCTGACTACAAAACATTGAAAACTGAAAACTTCCAAAAATTTTACCAGTATAAAGTCTACCCTGTCTTACATATTAGATGCAGAAGCATTAACAGTGGTAGGTAGGAAACAAAATATGGCCTTGTGATCAGGCAACCCATCATTAATGGTTGTGCATTTAACTTGATCTTGACTGAAATTTGTACATACATAATCTAAAGTGGAAGAAGATAATGCTGAGATTCAATGAGTTCAACAGACCACACATTCAAATCGCCAGTCAAGACCAAAGTGATATCAACTGGAATTTTGTTCAACAACATTTTCAACTTTTCTAAAAATAATTCTGCGCTACTAAGACATGAGTTGTCAGCAGTAAAACTTTTTAATAAGCTTGCCCCCAGTGTTACAGAGCTTCCGCCGGATTGCTTCAGGAAAGTAATTAGGAAAATATTAAGAAATGCATTCTATTCAGAGCAAGAGTTCCTTGAATGTAGTCATACGTGTTTTTTGTTTTAAATGTATAATGTGATTGTTATTGGCCTTTTCTTTAATCCATATAGTCCTAGTCTGAATATTTTAGTGTGAGTCTGTTTTATTTGTTGGTTTGTTTGAAGCTATTTGTTTCACCTG
>JAEQML010080842.1:0-11444 GCA_016904865.1 Pissodes strobi | reverse complement strand
ATTGTAGATCTCTTTAGTTTTAAGTTGGTATCTGTAATTGGCTCTTGCAGCTGTTGATACTTGTGACAAATAAATAAATAAATAAATAAATAAATAAATAAAAAAATAAACACGAGCGCGCCATGAAAAGTATTACTTTTCCTCCATATAAAATAATATACTATTATTCCAATCACCAGTCAACTTAACACCATCCAATTTATCAATAAGGTGCTCAAAAACTCGAGTAACCCTATTTAATTCATTTTCGGTACAATGAATCGGTGTTGAGCAAATCCTCTCTATTAGTGTGCTTCACAAACAGAATCTAATGGCGTCAGATCCGGTGACAAGAACGGTCGTGACCATGGATTCAAGCGATTAACCAACCTGTTTTTGAATCATTCAGATTTTACTACAAAAAAATTATGATGGGTATAATAGAAACGTACCATGTTGCCCTATTAATACGCAGGTAAACGTAATAGTAACTAAAATATTATGTTTTTGAGCCAAGTTGGAATAAACTATGTTTATTTGAGCCACCGAACAAAGACAAACTCGCTCCCAAAAATAGCTATTTTACGGACTCATTTGAGTCCGTAAAATGCTTCTTTTTAGGCCTAGTCCCTAAAAGTCGTCATGGCAACTTTTAGGGACTATTCCAAGATTCCTGAATATGTCTAAATGTCAAATTTCGACTGACATGACAAAATTGTCAAATAGTTGCTACGATATCAAATTCTAAGCTAACTTTGTCGTATATTATGATTTCAAAAATTATGGTAAATTTGCAAATTTAGGCGTTCTGAAAAATCGCAAAAAGCGTATAAATAAAAATTAAATTTTGGGAGCGTATGACAAAAAATAGTGTTTGTCACACGTACCTAAATGAAGTTTTTCAGGACTCATCTGCTATTCCGGACTCGGCTAACGCCTCGTCCGGAAACAGCAATGATTCGTCCTGAAAAACTCCATTTTAGGTACTTGTAACAAAAATAACTATTTTCGGATTGAAATTTAGTTTCCTTGTAAAAAAACCATTTGGAGACATCTTTTTTATTTTTGGATTTTCATATAGAAAAAGTGTTCAGTGAGTCATTAAGATACATTTTTGACGGTTTTAGCTATCGTACCTAACAATATACTTAGATGAAAAAACTTTAAATTACATATTTTGAAAAAGCATTTAAGAAATCTTCGCTGCCAAAAATACTTTGTACTGTGTTCATAAGGAATATTTTAGGTTTCTAATAACAGTCTATTGCAGAGCCTAAAAAATTTTAGATTAGTTTGAGTTAGTATATATGCATCAACGTGTAGGTATATAAAAGGTTCTTACTTTTCCAGAAGAACAATGGCAAAACAATTAGTCCACCAAGACTAAAGAACTCAGAAAGAAAGATTTAAAAAATAAGACAGGCAGTTAGGTACAAAAATGTAAGCAAATTAGAACTGTCACGTTTAAACATCTGCAGTGTGACACTTGTTTCAAAATGTATCATACACGAAAACATTTTTAATCATATACAGATAAATAAATTCTCATAAGATAATTAAAATTTGATGTTTGTTACACTAACTTGGTGTTTTTTGCTACTGTTTGGAGTATTCGAAGAAATCGATGGAATAAATTGGAGTTACCGAGAAGAGTGCTAGATTTCGAACTTGATAACTGTCCCAATCGAGGACGATTCAGTCAGAATTTTTATATTGTATACGTGACAACGAGAGTTTTTAAGTTTTCAGTTTATAATTATCATCGGTTTTCTTTGTTTATTCTTTTTAGTAATCTTAAGTGTTATTTTATGCTTTTTCCACACATAATTTTCTGGACAGGGTGGCTCGAATTCCAGCCTATGTATGGGGAACTTAAGAACCCTAAGAGATATGGTGTCGGTCAAATTAGGGCAAATTGTGCATTTAGGTGCCAAGCAATATGCCGGCCGTTTGGAAAGTTATAAAATTCCGAGTATTTCCGGAGATATCCGAAAAAAACCGAAATATTGAGCAATCGTTTTATTTTAGATGTGTAAACATCTTACTCGGCGGTATGAGAGTAAATCTCACCAAATGGGACGGAAATGTGCAAGCGGATGTAACATCATAACCATGCGCAATGATTAGGTTCTTTCTAACGCCAGAATATAGGCAACCAATTCCAAATAAGTGGTTGCGGATATTCAGCCGTCACGCGGCCTAAGGTGGCATTAAATTTTCATGTCGATGATGTCGATATAGGATATATTTACACATCAGTGTCTCGAGTACTAGCAGACCCGCTCAATTTTTTTCCTGAGTTTATTTAAAAACGGATTTCAAATTGAATTGCAGTTTTGCACTGCCACTTTTTCCGCTCTACCCAATGGTGGTATCCAGTTGACGTTTCATCTTCAAGGGATCATCATTAATTAAGAACTTTAATTTTTTTGATCGTTTTTCAGATGTTATTGGCGTTATATACATGAATATATGCTTTTAATTCTTTTTTTTTATTTTTTTTAATTATGTACTTTGCTTTAGGGTAAAAAATAAATGACCTTGTGTATTTAATTTTACTACTTTTTATTTTTATTAAAAATAAAGGTTTTATTTTTGGATGATGATGATGATTCCGTTTGCAGTGGACACAATGCCTATAAATACCCGATATTAAGTATCATGCTTATTGCTGAATTTTATAAGCAACCATTGTGGTTGTATGCTTTTCTTCCTTAACTTTTCTACTTATAATTACATATTTTTTAAAAATAATGCAAAACATTATAAGGGAAAAAACGTTCATATAAAGTAAATTCGGCAACTGCGCAAGGCGACGCGTGATTCCTGGAAGGATTTTAAAGAAATAAAGAAAAAAAAAGATGGATAATTTGAATTTGGCGGCAAACGACAGCTTCCGTCTAGTGCGCCATCTGCGTTCATTTCCTTTGGAGAGACACAAATAAGGCATGGCAGCTTTCTCTCTCTCGAATGATTTATTAACATTCAGTTGCTCGTCTCTCCTCTTGTCTCTGTTAAAACTATAAGGCATGGCATAGCGCAATGCGAAACTTCGGGGAATTACCTATGGATACGTAGTGTAGAAATAAAACGTAATTTACCACCGAAAATATGGACAAATATTTAGTTATGTATTCTTCTAAGTAATAATAATAATACTTAGGTATGGTGAAAACAAATGAATGTATTAGATACATAAATAATAAATAACAATATTTATCTCATTACAAGTTATTTAAATTTTTTTATTGATTCATACATTCATTTTTGCTTAATTATATAGATTTTTTAACAAATTTTGTGCTCCATTTAGCAATTTTCGTTTAATATTTTTATGCTTTTTTAAGCACTTCTTTTATATTTTTTGCGCTTTCTATTCTATCTAAAATGAGATCGATTTGATACGTTAATGAAAATTAACTTACAAATATGTGAAATTTTTATTCGAGGCTAATTTCCTGAAGTATATAAATATGTAAATGCCGGTAATTCAGTATAACTCACATTTCTAAATAAAATCTTGAAATATGAGGAAAATCTTGCATATTAGAAATAGCTATACAGATGTATATAGATTAACGTTAGGCATTCAACTGAACTGGCATAGTTGATGGTGGCGAAATATTCTCATTTTAATTGTAATATTACAATATTTTCTATTTACCCACGGCGAAGTTCAGGCAACAATTCATCATTATCACTAATAATATCCTACGTAGCTAGATTAGATTATATAAGTGGTAATTTCCACAAAACCATATCCCAATCTGTAAAGTTACATTGGCAAGTAAACTTACAGCAATAATATAATATTGTAATATTACTGTGTTTTCGTTCGCAGTAAAATCTAGACAAAAATGCGTCACTTTGCTGATATATTTATACAAATATAATATATCAGCAAATCGTCGATTACCCGGACTAATTGGAACTGAGGGGAGTTCGGATGAACGAATCGCCCATCTAATCGAATAAGTAAGTAAAAGAAAATCTTTGGTAAAAGTGATAAACCATAAAATATATTTCTTACAGTTGGGACGTTTATTTAGGTTGGTATGTGGTACATATTTATTTTTATTCATAACATCTATTTTTTAAGCAATCAGTTAACAAATGTTCATTCGTCTTTTCTTCGCAATCTAAGTAAATGACGCGTATTCATTTCAAACTCAGAATTGACAAGGAAATATCTCCTTATCGTTCGCACAAAGTTTTGAACGCAATATAAAATTACAAAAATAATTTTTAGTCATAGTTAAAAATATCTTTTGTCATATTAAAAAAAAAAATTTCTTTTACCTACAGAGAAATGCACGAATAACTCACCGACTCGGCAAAAAGCGATTTTGCTTTTCCAGTTTTTTTTTACAAATATGTATAGGTACAGCACCGAGATCTAGCATATATTTTACAGCTAAAATCAGTGTCATATCAACTTGCATCAGATCAGTGAAATCTATATCAAGATTTCAAATTTATAATAAAATTATTATAAAAAAATAACTAAAAATGTGTATAGAAATATTACAGAGTTTTCCTCTGCCTACAGCGAAATTAAAAAATACATTTTTAAGAAGTTCTGCGTAAACTAAACCTTATATTTCCATTTTTTATACATTGTGAATATTTCGCACACTGTATTTTACAGCTAGATACCAAGGCAAGTTATATCAACTTTACATCAGATCTGCGAAATTACATTCAGCTTTCAATTTTACACGTGAGCTAAGAATAACCAAACAGTTATCTTAAAATAACAATATCTTCCTTTACTTTCAATGAAATATTACTTATTTTGAATTAATATGACTGGTCGTAAGAAAACTAGTGTATGCAACTCACATTTAATGGCTATAAAACGCACATTGCATAATATACTAATTTAGCTGTAAAACAAGATCATGCTTAAGAAATAATGGAAGAAATTCTCACCATCTAGATCAATTTAATTTTATTTTTTCGTTTGATAATTAATTTATTATTGTTTTATTTGTTAGGTAGGTTAACTGCTGCTGCTTCTTAGATGTGGGTTTCGCGCATGCGCATTTGCCCAGTTCACGATGTAAAAAAACTCGCAGAACCGCCCTGTTAAGGGCATCTGACATTCGTCATGGTCCACCTTTTTAATTACTTTACTTTTTAACAATAACACTTTTCAACGTCTTATTTTCATTCGTAATCACTTTTATTCTATGTAATAGATGCAGATAGGAGGTGTTAGTAAGACAATTCACAACAAAGGACAAAACTCTTCTCTCTCCCGGGCAACAGAGGAGCATTACACATCCCGAAAGTTGCCTCGGATAAGGTTCCCTGGGGAAGAAGAAAGAGATAGATTAAATAATTTAAAGTGTAAACTATAAAATTTTTGAATCATAGATTTACTTTGTTATGAGTCAGATAATTCATTAGTACCACAATAATATTATTATTAACGTTTGCTAACACAGTGTTGACTGACAAAGGGCTAGGGCAACCTATACTGATTAGATCTTGATAGAGATCACCTTCCATAATTGGACAATTAAATAAAATGTGCTCCAGATCTGCCACACCCGTATTACATTCACAATATGGGTGTTCCAGAAGACCAATTCTGAACATATGTGCTGGATATAACCCGTGACCTGTTCTCATTCTGATGATTGTTGTAAGATGTCTTCTATCAACGTAGTCAATGTTCTTATACCATGGTATCTTAGGAAATTCCCACTGAATTGATGCATCTTCCTTTGTTTTGTGTGGACTCACTCCATACAGACCTCCATGCATTACTCATTTCTTCTTTAATGACTGGAAACAGATCGTATTTGTCCAATTTAAGGTCAAAGGAATTCTTAAAATTCGTCCGACATTAGCAAGTTTGTCAGCAATTTCATTTCCGTGAATACCAGAGTGACTCGGAATCTACGAAAGTAAAATGTCGAAACCGTGTTTGTTCGCATCCAATAAATACTGTTTGGTCAAGAAACTAATATGATCCAATTTTGGAGAGATTACTGTCTTATTAATTTTTTGAATGGCACTTAAAGAATCAGTGAAAATTACAGCCTTTCTAATATCTTTTTCCATACATAGGGTACAGGCTCTATTAATCGCAAATATTTCTGCAGAACAAATCTGTGTCAATCCAGGAAGTCTTAGTGAAAACCGAAAATCCAAGGAAGGACAAAAAACCCCATATCCAACTGATTCAGTCTTGAAATCTTTGGATGCATCAGTAAATATCCAAGTGTGGTCAGGAACCATGGTGTACGCCTTTTCCAGAAAGATTTTGTTACTAAAAGATTCAGATTTCTTCATGTTAAAATTTATAATTCTAATTGTAGACAGCTGCGCCAAAAAATCAAACCTATAGCATGGCATCAAGACATGGGTTTCCTAAACCTTAATGTATTTATGGAGTTTTTTATATGCTTGAATAAGATACGGCACACTTTCATTCCTCCAATAGTTATTTTTTTGATTATCACTACAATCAGAAAGCCTCCTAACCTGTCGAATTATTGGGTTCATTTCAATAGTGAGATTTTTAAGAATAAATTTTTGCGCTTGCATTGTCCTTCTAACTTCCAGTGATAGTTCGCTACATTCTGCCAGGAGAACGTTAGTGGGAGTGGTTCTCATACATCCCGTTATTATCCTACATGCTTCGAATTGAAGCTTATCCAATTTCTCACTCAGAGCTTTAGAAATTGGTTGAAATATCACCGCCGCATACTCCATATGTGATCGGACAATGCCCTTGTAAATATGTAGAAGAGTCAGGGGATCCGCCCCCCACCAAACTCTAGTCACTGCTCTCATAACTTGTATACCTTTTTTTGCCTTTACTTGTATATCAGAAATTTGTTTGTGCCACTTAAGATTGTTATTAATTGTGACACCCAAATATTTGGTTTCTTTAACCCAAGGAATCACTGAGTTTGCATACAAGATTGAGTCCAGTCTTGCCATTGAATGTCCGGGTCTAAAAAGTATACTTTTAGATTTTTCTGAAGACAAAGTGAAATTGTGATCACTTAACCACCCATGTAAGGAATGTAAAGCTTCATTCATTTGATTAATGAGATATGTGATATCCTTTCCTGTAATTAGTAACAGTAAATCATCTGCATATTGGAGAATTGATATCTGCTCTGAAAGTACATTATGTAAATCTTTTGTGTAAATATTAAATAACAGTGGACTTAGCGGAGACCCTTGAGCAAGCCCTGTATATGACAATACAGGCCCATGAATATCAAACTTTTTATCCCTAATAAATAAGTTCTTTTGAACTTGTAAAGCATAAATAAGATTGCAAGTCTCAGGAGAGACGCCCATTGCTACCATCTTTCTATACAGCGATTGGATGATCACTCTATCATACGCTGACGATACATCTAAAGAAATTGCCAAAGTATGTTCATTATTGGAAAAGCCACACTGTATTTTCGTTGTTAGGCATGCCAGACAATCTAAACAACCCTTTCCAAACCTAAAGCCAATTTGAGTGTCAGGAAGAATCCTTTTATGTTCAATTTCCCAATCTAAACGATTTTTTATCATAATTTCTAGAATTTTTGCAGGACATGAGGTGAGAGCTATGGGTCTGTAACTGTTTGGATTATTTTTATCTTTATTTTGCTTCAACAGTGGATGAATGAGAGTAGATTTCCATTCCTCTGGAATAGTACCTCCCCTTAAACACTCATTATAAATGTATAGAAGTGATAATTTGGCTCGCAAAGGTAAGTGTTTAAGCATGGAATATGAAATTTGATCTAAACCAGTAGCCGAATCTTTCCTATTATTAAGCGCACTTTCTAGTTCCATAATGGTAAAAAGCTTTGTATTACCGCTAAGTGCTTCTAATGTAAAATTGGGATTCAGTTGGCAAGAAGATAAATTTTGTAGAATTGCCTCAGCCACCTCCACCGAGGGTAGAGTTGAGTTTCTTGGGGATGATTGAGCATTTGAAAATTTTCGTATGATTTTCCAAATCACTGCCAAAGAAGAATACCTGTTCAGAGTAGAACAAAATGTTCTAAAGCTCGAACGTTTCTTTTGATTGAAATATTTTCTAGTCTCTGCAATGACCCTTTTAGTTTCCAGATATTGCTCTAAAGTTGGTGTATATTTCAGATTGTTAATGAAGGATCTTCTCCGTTTAAGTTGTTCATTGCACTCATCATCCCACCACGGGGGTGAAGGTTTACTGCTTTTTTTAAATTTCATGGGTTTTGGACAGGATTGATCAGCCGCCATATTAATTATGTTTTGAAATTCCTGGTATGTTATGTTAGAACTATCAGCAAATGATATTAACACTTTATCATAATAACTGCTCCAATCCATTTTTTTAAGCGATCTTTTGACATTAGGGGTTGTTGGCGGATCATACATATTATTCTTTTTATATTTTAGAACAATCGGAAAATGGTCACTATTGCCACAATCTGTCAAAATTTCCCATGTACATTTTGTAACCAATTCCAGACTGACCAAGGACAAATCCACAGCCGACACATTAGAGCAAGCAGATGTTAACCTAGTAGGTCCACCATCATTCATTATAAAGATATTAAGAAGGTCAAGTAAATCATTAATCATTCTTCCATTCTGATTCGGGATTGTACTACCCCATGTTGGATGATTGGCGTTAAAGTCACCAACAATTATTTTTGGTTCTGGTATAGACTTAATCAATCGAGACCACTGAGCACCATCTATATAAACAGCTGGAGGAATATAATAATTAGCTATGAATATGTTATACTCAAGAATTTTAACTACTTGAACTTGTATGTTAGGTGACAAATAGTCAGTATTAATGAGAATTTTTTGAAAATCTACATTAGCTCTAATAAAAAGAGCGATGCCACCCTTCCCATCAGGCCGGTCTTGTCTGTCAGAAATATATCTTGGAAAAACAGAAGTCAGTGTAGGATTTAACCAAGTTTCACTTAATGCAATTACATCCGGATAATGTTCTTTGATATAAATTTGTAAGTTAGTTCTATTAGCACTTAAACTTCTGATATTCCACTGAAATATTGAAAACTCCCCACCCTGCATTACAAGCCACTTTGAGAAGAATTCCCAAATGTAGCAATATTCTTAATCAGACTCTTAGCAAATCTATCTACCACAGTTCTCTGTGCATCCGTCAATTGAAGAACATGTTCTCTAAATCCTAAAGATGCCAAAACCTGTTTTATGTTTCTATCCTTATAATTAATTTGTTCAGGAGGGGTGTCCGGTATAACTAAAGGTGAAATTGGTACATTTGGGGAAATTGGAGTAAATTGATATCTCAACAAAGTAGGAGAGAGACAAGCTTCATGCTCCTCTCTACTGTAACTGGATTGAGGTGATGATGCTCTGACCTTTTGTCGTTTGTAGGAGGTTACTTTACTAAATGAAGGCATTTGAGTACTATTGTATATATCTCTCGCTCTTTGAATCCTGTTGTCATTCGATGGAATGAAATTACTAACACCAACTCCCTTATTAGGGCTTAACTCTGGGAACTCCCTTGTGTCTATTATGCGACCTACTTTTTTAACTTTAGGAACCATCTGTTCAGCTTCATAAAAAGTAATTGAATTGAGGGACATATAAAATCTAATTTGTTTTTGCCTAATGAATTCTGGGCATTTTTGACCTGTGGACAGATGACTTAAACTATCACAATGATAACAACATTGAGGAGTTGAGCATTCTCCCTCATGTACCTTGGTACACCTCTGACATTTCTGTTTGCTTCTGCATTGTTTTTTGACATGTCCAAAAAGTAGACAATTAAAACACTGTGTCACCCTCATGATATAAGGTTCCACCCTCATATCCAAACCAAAGATATTAATACTTGGAGGAAGAATTTTACCTTCAAAAGTAAATAGACAAGTACCGGTTGGTACGTATTCCGTCATGTTATCACCATTATCACCACTGACTCGTCTATTGAATCTCATTATGTCCATGACTGCAACTGCGCATTCACTGTTTTGTTTGATATCGTCTATAGATAATTGCTTATATATGCCTCTAACTATCCCTCTGCAGGAAACATTAACATTCGGAATGAATATTTCATAGTCCTTATCCAAAAGAAATTTATTATTCAGAAAAGAATTCGCGGCTTCTGGTGAATCGAACTCAATAGTTAGTCTGTTCCTCCCCTTACGAAGTGGATCTTTTTTGTGCGAAATGTCTGCGCTAAATAAATCTCTAGCTATAGCCATTGGGTGATAATTACCAATGTTATTATCATTTTTCCCTTGAACTGTTACCGTAAAAGGCCCAATACTGTTAGGTTTATATTTATTTTGTTTTTTACGAATTAATTCAGTATTGTGGGGGGCCCCCAGGGACCCCCCAGCTTTTTCGTCCATTAGAGACGGCCAATTGGTGAGATTATTGGCTACAAAACTGTTGTACTAATCGATTTATTCTAGTATTGACCTAAGTTAAGGAAGAGAAAGGTTTTTACTCACAAAGGATGGGTTAGTATTTGATTTTTTTTTGTGCATCACTTTTCTCACAACCACGCTGTTTCGCAGCTAGCCGAAGAAAAAAACACTTTTGAAGGTTAGCTGAACACAAATTGGGGGAATCCTCATATCTTGCGCAACAAATACTTTAAAACTATCCTCTGGTCCTGAAACGGGACGCCTTGACGCCGTCGTATCTCGATCACCTTGTCCAAATTCTTCAAAACTGTTCTCTGAAATTTCTCGTTTTCTCCTTTCAGCTGATACTTTAATATTATCACCATTTTCCCGTTCTTCTCTGGAAGCTGCAGTCTTCATCGCTTGACCGTCTGTTATTAATTATATAAATAATTTATTAATTATATACATCCGAAAAACGACAAACGCAACTAACAACCGAATACGGAACTAATTGACTAACCCAAAATACCCAAATAAAATGCATTCTTTATTCTTTATCCGCCCGTCCGTATTACCACGTTAATGAATAATAATTAGATTATTTAGGGTTTTCAGCAAAATAATTTTTAAAACCTGACAAAAAACTGCCGAATTTTTTTAACGCAAAATTAATTTACACATCAAGTTCTGGGAAGGGGGTGGTAATTACCCCCTCTACCCACCCAACCACCCGTGTTTACGCATTTCGTGGCAGCGTGAAGCGCTGGAGGAGAAAAATTTCGGCTGGTGCCAGATGCCACACTCCAAAACATTTATTTGACCCTCGATATTATAATAGTTTTTGACTAATTTTGACCCGTTCTTTCAACTGATGAAGTAAGACTTTCGAATTTTATTAAATTATTACGAATTTAATATTAAATAATTTTGTACACTACCTATTATAACGAATATTGCCAATATTATTTTCTAGAAGAGTGAGAAGGGACAAGGGACATTATATTACAAAAAATAAATAATTATCTATTATTTATTTACAAAAAATAGTGCATTAAATAAAAACTGGAACATGTAATATGATACATA
>JAEQML010080841.1:0-11445 GCA_016904865.1 Pissodes strobi | reverse complement strand
GTGGCAAATAGGAACATCAACGCAAAAAACGTTAATACGACAACTAGTGGAAATACGAGGTAAAGCTCCTGAAATGCAAGCAGTGGATAAAATGTCAATGCTAAAGTCAGCCTTCCTGCAGGCGATGAAAGAGATTGTCCAGAGTTTCGATGGATAAAATACAGTTAGTAACATGGAATGTTAGAGGACTCCGAACAAGAAAGAGTGACGTTATTCTTTTTTTGGAAGAACATCAACCCCATATGCTACTGTTGCATGAGACAATGCTGGGGGAGGATGTCAAAATATCATTTAGAAACTATATTCTGTACAGGAAGGACGGCAGAGCCCCGGGAGCTGGACGGATGGCTGCTTTGGTCAGAAGGGACGTACAGCACTACTTAGTAGGGTCTGTTGATGCTGAAATTGAAAATATTTCAGTGGTAATTTTAGTGGGCAACAGGAAAACTAAGGGTTAGTTTGGGTTAGTTTGGGTTAGGGTGACTTCAGCTTACAAACGTCCTGTAATTTTGCTGCAGCAAGAAGAGATTCTTGAACTACTAAGAGGATCATTACCCACAATCATAATGGGTGATCTAAACTCAAAAGATAGGTCATGGAACAGTACAAGCCAATGTATGAGTGGTAAGGAACTGTCCGCTCTGGCAGACAGAATAGGCCTGCTGGTAATAGGACCGGAGGAACCAACATTCTTTCCTTCAGGCAATGGAAGCTCGCAAGTTCTCGATATAGCCATACTCGAAGGCTACAGAATTAACTATGTTGCTCGCATTGGGTGAGGGTGAGTCCTCTAAATTGGAGTTTACCAAGACTGTGACAAATTGGGTACAATTCAAGAGAAGTATACAAGAAACGCTAAGAGTAAAGAAAATAGGGAATAATGAAGAACTGAAAGAAGCTGCTGCTAGGCTTATGTCAACATATGAGTCGTATAATAAGAGAAAATAGGAGGCGATGCAGACTTTTTGCGCGCTATGGGACAGAGGAATGCAAAAGACAACTCTATAGGCTTATTGATTTAATGAAGGCTGAACTGCTAAAATACAGAAATGACAAGTGGTCAAATAAAGTCAAGAAGTTGAGCACCAAAACAAATAGTGCTTGGGCGATGGCCAAAGCGCTGAGAACGGCTAAAACCATCATTCCTGCAATACATGGAAGGAACGGGATCGCTTATGTGGAGCAGGAAAAAGCTTTTGCCAGTTCCCTGGAAAGTACATTTACCACAAACAAGATGGAAGTGGATGATGAGGAGGATATGAACGTGCCCATGAAAACAATGTGTACAGGGAAGTGGTCAGATTGGATAGCCTTGGAACAACAAAGAAGATAAATGATTTTATTACTCCAAGAGAAATAGTATCGTGAGGCATAAAAGGACTAAAAAGGCACCTGGAAAAGATAAAGTAAACAATAAAATGCTCAAACAATTATCCAAGGTGGGCTTCGCGCAATTACAGTGCTTCGACTGGACTATTTTCCATTGGTATGGAAAAATTCTGTAATCTTCATGATAGCCAAGAAGAATAAGGATCTAAAGTTTCCGGGCAGCTACAGGCCCATCAGCATACTATCATGAGTCTCAAAGGGCATAGAACGTACCATCAAGACAAGATTATGTAAGGAAATGGACAGGCTTGAACTAATTCCACAACAGCAATTTGGATTCAAAGACGGATGCTCGACAGAGCAGCAAGCGCTTAGATTTGCGGAGTTCATCTCGGAGGGCTTCAATCTAAAGATGGCGACAGGAGGCGTTTTCTTGGATATAGAAAAGGCATTCGATAAAATTTAGCATAGGGGACTGATCCATGAAATGATAACATCGGGAAACTCAACAAAAATGTGCAAACTAATTAGGTCCTACTTGAGCGGGAGAACGTTCCAGGTAAGAGCAGGGGACGCATTGTCAACAATAAAGAACATCGACGCGAGTGTCCCCCAAGCATCGGTGTTAAGACCCACTTTGTACAATTTGTATACGTACGACGTTCCTATACTATCATCCTCAAAGGGACTGATAGGCTTGTTTGCAGATGACACGGCGTTTTAGGGAAAAGTACTAGTACAGATGCGATCAGCAGAGTGCTTCAGGATGCAGTAAATGCATTCCACAAATGGGAAACAACCAATGGGATCAAGATAAATGCAGAAAAGTTCCAAGCTATACTGTTCCAGAAGAGGAGACTTCATCCAGGACCGAGGATCAATATAGATGGACAGAACATAAATTGGAACTTGAAAGCGAAGTATTTAGGACTAATATTTGACAAAACACTGAGTTGGAATCTTCATTGCGAAGAGACAAGGCTGAAAACTACGCTGGCCCTTATCTCCTTGATTCCGATCCTAGGTAGGAAAAGTGAAGTGGAAATAGCAACAAAAATTACGATAAGAAAAGCGATTATTAGGGCCCAACTGTCGAGGACAAACCTTGAGAAGCTAATCAGGGTGGAAAATCTTGCGCTAAGATGGGCAGTAAATGCCCCTTGGTTTGTCAGAAACAGGGACATACAACGGGACCTGGAATGGACTAATCTCAGAGATCACATTAAGGCTAAAGCAGCAAAACTATATAAAGCTATAGAATCACATAGTTGTGCCGATCTAAAAAGACTATGCGACTACAATCCGGTGCACGAAAGGGGTAGAAGAAGAAATTACCATAAGAGGCCACGAGACATATTGGTTAACATTCCCAGATGGGTGTAGCAGGAGATGCTGTCACTCTTCCATTCCTCACCTCTCAGCTTCATAGTGGAGCTGCCACATCCTGAAGCACTCAAGGCAGCAGAGTTGTACATACTTGTATATAGGATATGAAAATAGTGAGGAGCCTAGCATATTTAAGGAAAGGCAAAGATTATGTAGGGGTATCCCTTTAACCTTAAGGCGGAGGCTTTCGTTGACGGTGGCGGTTTAGTGGGTGTAGTTTGCTGCATAGAATATGTGTGGAAGACCCCCACACTACGCTTCCTATCTGCCGGGAAGGGTGCCTGTAAACGGGTTCCCCCACCTTACTAAAAAAAGGGTCAAGCAAGGCAAAAAGCCCATCACTGAATGGGAAAGGCCCACAAAGACAGCGAAGAAATCAAGTACTTCTTCGAAACGCCATCAGACGAAACAACCCCCTTCCATGGGTTTGATAAAACCTTCTCAATAGCAATTGTAGGCAGAGAAGATTGGGAGGGAGGGGGCTCCTATAAAAGCAGACCAAGCATGGTATACCGACGGCTCTAGGAGCAATAAAGGGGTGGGAGCGAGAGTCCACGGACCAAAGCCAAATATCTCCATAAACAGGGGCAGTCCACAGTGTTCCAAGCAGAGGTCGCGGCAATTCAACACTGCGCCATGGAGATAGGGAAACGGAAAATTGCAAAAAAGGAGGGCAGTCATGTACCCCGACAGTCATGCCGCCTTAAAAGCAGTTAGTGCACACAAGGGTAGATCCAGACTAGTCAAAGACTACATAAGTGCCCTTGAAGCGGACGAGCGTAACAATAAGCTCGCTACTGCGTGGGCAAGAAGGTCATGATGGCCATCAAGGCAACGAAGAAGCCGACAAACTTGCAAAACGGGGCGCAAGTAAGGTTAAGTTGGAACCTGAGCCCTACTGCGGGATAGCAGGAAGATTCTTCAAAACAGCAGTTAAAATCTGGACAAACAATCTCTAAGCTGGTGGTTACAAACACCGGGGCAACTACAGACTAAACAGTTCATAAAACACGGCTCCCAAAAATTCACGGCAGATCTACTTAAGAGAAAGATGTAAAATTAACGGAAACATGGAAGAGATCGGCCTGGCAGATAATGACCGCTGCAGATTCTGCCAGGAGGAAGAGGAAACTCCAGCGTGTGTGAAGCTCTGTGCAGGCTCAGGTATCTACGGCTGGGAGTGACCAAACCCGGACCTGCAAGGCACACGGAGGAGCCGGTACTCCATTTCTGGAGTCTGATTAGGAAGACCGGACTAGATAAAGTCCTCCAAGCATGGTTCGAAGTGCTACAATAAACCTGCATAGGTTGCAGTAGCAGAGGCGGGTACCAGTGCTAACTCCTTTCAATCCTTTCCAGTTTTAAAATTGTAATTAGGGATATTTTACTTGAGTTTGGTAAGTGTTAGATGATCAAACAATTCTTAATTTAGATTTAATGAATAGCTATAATATGTCGCCAAATGTTTGATGCCTGCAAGGGCTAGTTTGATTTCTATTTTAATTTTAATTGTAATTTAGTTCTGATTCTTAGGTTACATGCTATGTTCTGAATACAGCACTTTCTGATCAGGTTCTGTGCATGAATGGTGTTGATTCTATCCAGTATGGCAAAAGAAAGGGGAAAAAACGTTCGCCAGGACTAATTATCCGTGTAAAATCGTGTTTAAAAAAATCAATATAATAAAGAAAAGGTAAATTTTGGATTACTAATGAATTTAAAAAAGAATTTTGTATTATAAAAAGGTCAATGGTCAAATTTTTAGGGAATAGTTTAAGAAGTAGTATTCTAGAATTTTGAAGAATGCCATTGAATCAGCTAAAACGAAAGATTAATGAAGATAAAAATGACAAACAAAACTTATTTAATAATATTTCTAGGCCCAACATTAAGGAAATATGATAGTAAAGCTGAAATATTAACTAACATTAATGGCTAATTCCCACTTTTCACTCTGACAAAAATAAGATCTTTTTGTTGATTCGGGTTAGTTAAAACATTATTATGATACTCGCAATAAAACTAATTTGGTACTTGAAAAGTACAACTGCGTACCTGCAAAAAATGTTAAAGTATTGTGTCATAAAAACGTTTAACTGTTTTCCTGATAGAGCTACAAATTTTCCAAAGAATCAACTTAAATATGTTGTTAAAAATATCTAGTTAGTAAGATCTTTTATACAAGGTGGTAATGGAGGCATTTCACTCCAGCTGCTCAGCAGACACAAAAAGACGCTCAAACTGGGCCACATGGTGGAATGAAAACCTGACACGCCTCCGAACCCGGGCTCGTTGTCTGTTCAACAGAGCAAAAAGGTTCGGAGAGTGGCGGAGCTATGCAGAGGCTCTCACAAACTATAGCAAGGAAATCAAAAGGGCCAAAAGAGCCTTCTGCGAAAACATCGCCTCTACTCCAGTTGCGGCGAGACTACACAAGGCCATGGCAAAAGAAGGAACAAGCTCGAAAATGGCCCTGAAAAAGCTGGATGGCACCGACACGGAAGAAGAGAAGGAGGGAGCGTTCCTCCTCCTGAGTCAACATTTCCCAGCTAGTCAACCAAGAAACCTAAATGAAGAAGAAGCTAGCCCAAGGACCCACCAGGGATGACTGGGTAATGGCAAAAACGGTACTCACTGCTGAGCGACTCGTATGGGTACTGAATACATTTGACCCACTCAAATCGCCAGGGGTGGATGAAAATTTCCCAGCCCTCTTACAAATGGGAAAACCAAAAGCATGAAGAAGGGCGAAAGTCAGCTTTATCCCGAATATAGGAAAGCAGGATGGGACAGACCCCAAATCCTTCAGACCAATCAGTCTCACGTCATTCTTTCTCACAACGATGGAGAAAGCAGTAGACAATTACATCAGATCCACTCACTACCTTAGAAACACGACCGCTGAATGCAAGCCAGCATGCATACAGAACAAGCAGGTCCACAGAGATCGCACAGTTCCAACTGACCAGCATGATACAAGAAATTCTAAATGAGAAAGAAATCGCGCTCTGCGCCTTCTTTGGCATCGCGGGGGTCTTCGATAATACATCCCACGTGGCTGTAATGAGGGCACTAACGAGAAGGGGAGTGAACAACACAGTATTTCGATGGATATGTTAGATGCTTGCCATGAGGACAGCAGAAGCTTCGGTAGGCAATCAAACTGTTGAAGTGAGCACCATTTGAGGTACGCCACAGAGCGGCGTATGCTGGCCACTAATGTGGAGTCTAACGGTGTTGGGTATGCCGATGATATTGGTACCACGGCAAAGGGAAGTTTGGTACACTATGAGGGCTCATTTAAGCTGGACTCAAAGAAACGGAGGAATGGTGCCAAACAATGGGGGCTGGAAATAAACGCATCGAAAACAACCATAGCACCCTTCTCTAGGAAGAGGGACCTCCCTAGAGAATGAAAATTACCCGAATACGCGGGACCAACATTACACCGGCATCGGAAGTCAGATATCTAGGCATAACGCTGGAATAAAAACATTGCAGGAGTTGTAACTAAGGCTAAAATGGTCCTCATCGTGTGCCGAAGCCTTGCTGGAAAAACCTGGGAATGTAATACAGAAATCTTGCGATGGATGTGCGCAATGATAGTAAGACCCACCCTATTTTATGGGCGAGGGAGGATGGCTTAGAAATAGTGAGTTAACATCCCTGACTAGCATATAACAGTTCTTGGGCTCGCCAGGGATGATATAGTCAAAAGACACAATTTTGAAAAATACTTCACGGTCGTGTTAAGAAGTAGAGAAAAATGAAAAAGAACACCCCTTGCATTCTCACATTGCAACAAAGTGCCATAAAATGGTATAAAGCAGTGATTCCCAAACTGTGCGCCGCGGCGCCCCGGTGCGCCTCGGCCTCTTCACAGGGGCGCCGCGAATATTGTAAATAAAAGCCTAAATATGACCCAACTAAACAAAATACAAAAATCGAAGCGTCATTTAGAAGCTAATCACCACAGCATGATTGACAAATCTCGATATTCTTTTGGCAGGAAGTTAAAAGTACTAAAACAACAAAACGAATTATCTTTAGGACTGCATCCATAACAAACAATGCTAGCAGCTTAGAGGGTAGCTTACAGAATCGCGAAATGTAAACTGCCCCCGTCGCAGAAGCACTAATTCTACCGGCTGCTGTAGATATGGTGAACACCATGCTTGATGAATCTGCTGGGAAGCTACTTTCAAAAGTGACTTTGTCCAATAATAAAATTAGTCGAAGAATACAACATATGATGGAGAATAAATATCAACAATCAATTAATTGAAAACATCAGAGACGTGGAATTTGGATTGCAGCTAGATGAGGCTACGGATAATAATAATGACGCTCATTTGATATGCTATGTACGGTTTAGAGATGGTAATCATGTCAAAGAAGACCTGTTTTGTAAAAATATTGCTGCAGGAGCGAAGGCTCAGAACCTGAATTGGCTTAAGAGCGTTGATGTTCGTGCTAATGGAGCTCGCTCCATGTCTAGCTGCTACGGAGTTCTACAGGCACGTGTTCGAAGCAAATCACGAGATGCACTATGGATCCGTTGCATTATTCATAGGGAGGCGCTTGCGTCAAAGAAAAGTTCTGCTCTGAATCAAGTATTAGAATGTGTGATGAATGTGGTGAATTTTATAAAAACTCGTCCATTGAAAGCGAGGTTTTTAAAACACTGAGTGAGGATATGAGAGTTGATAATTCATCTTTGTTGTACTATAGTAGTGCACGATGGCTCTCACGTGGTCATGTTTTGTCACATACCTTCGAATTACGGCAGAAAATTCTTATTTTCCTGGAAAAGGAAGGATACAAACATGCAGAAAATTTTAGTGATGCCAATTTTTTAATAAAACTGGCATATTTATGCGACATTTTTGAAAAACTTAATTATCTTAATGTCTCTCTGCAGAGAAGAAACATACATCTTTTGAAGCCAACTGAAAAATATCAGCTTAAAAAAACTGACAGTCTGGAGAAGAAAACTGAATCAAGAAGCAGGGAAAGTTTGTTTTTAAATTATGAAGCAGTGTCAATGAACTTGTTCTTTTTCAAGATACAAACATAATGTTTGAAGGGCACTTATGTGGTTTGAGAAATACTTTCCAAATGAAATTTTTTAAAGATTTGCATGGATTAAAGATCCATTTATTACCAGTGGTTCACCTGAGTTTAATACTACAGAAGTAGAAAATCTTATTGACACAATATTTTGAAAGTAAAATTTAGCAGCATGGAATTGACATCATTTTGGATTTCAATAAAAGATGATGATAAGTGGTAAGGCTCAGCGGATTTTAATTCCAATTTCTACGTCATATTTGTGCGAAGCTGGCTTTTAGGCAATCGCTGCTGTAATAAAAACCGAATATAGAGCAAAAACCAACGTTGTGTAATAGGAAATGACGGTGACCGTGCCCAGTTCAGTTCCACGATTTGAGAAAATGGGCATGCTCATCCATGAATCACATTAATTATTATTTCAATGGTAATAAAGTGAACAAAGTAAAAATATTGAAATATTCACATTTGTTTATTTTTATTTCCCTCTTACGAGTAGTCATGCTTCATACTTTTGCTAAGATTAGGGCGCCATGGAAAATTTTTAATTGAAAAAGTGCGCCACGACTAGGAAAAGTTTGGGAACCACTGGTATAAAGACAGGTCAGGAACCAAATTCTCCGAAGCAATGGAAAAACGCTCGGACATATTCCAGCCGAAAATTAAGGCTATAGGAAGATGTGCGCACTTCAACTTTGACAGAAACTATAGGAAGAAAGATATTGTCATCTTCTCAGACAGTCAAGCAGCCATCAAAGCGCTGAGCTCAACAAGAATCAGCTCTAGAATAGTATGGGAATATGTAGATAAGCTAAACGAACTAGTCCCTTCAATGGATATCAGGACACGCTGGGATAGAAGGCAACGAAAAAGCAGACCAATTGGCAAAAGTAGGAGCACAAACTGTGCTTTTAGGACCGAAACCTTTCTGTGCCATAGGGACGCACACGTACAAGGAAGAATTCAGGAAAGAAGGGCGAACCAAATGAAACAGTCTATGGGAACGTCTTCCAAGGTTAAGGCAATCAAAGATGTTTCTAGGGCCCCCAGTCGGGGGCCTGCTTCGGGTGCTGCGTCACTCCTCACAGGAGAAATTACCATCCAGAATTCTTGCTTTTACCAAAGCACTGAAGCCGGATGAGGTACTCTGATTGAGAATGACATCAACGGAAGCACCATGGAAGGGGGGGGGGGGACACAATAGATCTGTCCAGGTCGCAGTGTATCCTTAGATCATTCATTCATTCAAGATATTTTATAACGTAAATTAATTTTTCCATCATCTTGATAGACAACAATTCAATGCTGAAATTAAAATTTTAAAAATACTATAATGTTGTCACCCTACAACTCCTTCATGGGTTTATTTTCTTTTCTTTATCAACAATGAACAAATAAATCTAAACTAACTATACTAGTATCAAAAAGTACAATATAAAAAAAACGAAAAATAAACTTATTCAGCTGTAAACTTGCTCTTAAGAGGGTAATTTACTTCTCGAATCGTTCACCATTTTACGACTTTGTTAATCACTGGTTTATATATTTTTTAATTAAACCGTCTTTTCAGATTGTATCATCCACTTACCTAGCCACGCCATTTAAAAGATTTACCTTTTGCTTCTTTCAGCAAGCGGATAAAATGCATTTATTGGAAAAAGTGTTTTATTCTGCAGGGATGTTACTTGAGTATCTTAACTTGGAATATTGTTTATTATTTTAATTGAATGTAAGTCTGTATCTCTCGTAAATTTATAATGTATTAATATACTGTTAAACGATCACTTTTTGATGATTGTAAACACTGTAATAAGTGTTGACATGATTAAATAAATGAAAAAATGAAGACAAAATCATACGTTACTAGCTAGGTACATTTTGAAAGTGAAGATCTAAATTAATAAACAGGTAATTGTCAGCATGTTCCATAACTAATGGGTAACTGATTAACTGGAGATAGCAGAAGTCAAAAAATAACGAATGAGCCAAAAATGTCGTAGTAAAATGTATTTTGTTTAGGAGATAGACGATATTAAAAGTGGATATTTCACAATTATTCTGCTGGGGGCGGGATGAGGCGGGCCAAATCCTAGGAACACCTACCGCAAAAATATTTGTAAAACAGGAAGATTTCGGTCCCAAGTTTGCGGTATTCCAGACTATCCAGATCCCGGGTCATCTCCGGGTCGCCGACGAGACACACACCTCCCTTCTGAATGGAACAAAGCAGCTTTAAGATGTGCTTTGGTACGACACCCCAGATGTGTGAGAGCAAAAGCAGCTGCTGCGGTGTATAAAGTTTTTTTGTTATGAAATAGCGCACCAAGCTTCTGCGAGGCTAATTTTGCGATGTTAGCAACCGTAGTCATGGCAGGACATATTACTGTTGACCGACACACCCAGTAATCCGATTGACGAGGATGAAGGAATGGTCGTTTCTCAGGGCCGTCAATGAGGGAGGCGTTTAGGAGGTTTGAACCCACATGGCTCCAAAAAATGTTTGCCCCCGGCGCGGCGGCCCTGCGGGCCTTTTTAACTTACTTCGCTACAAGTTCTTCTTACCTAACCTAACCTGTGACATTCCGTTTTGGTCGTTAACTAGAAGTGAATTTCTAGTACGCCCCTGGTACCATTTCGGGTTTACGCTTCAGTTCGACATTTGAATCCGAGATTTTATTCGAACTCATATCTATCTGGCGCCTTCGTCATAATCTCTGTCTTTCCATGTTTTGTTGGTTGCGCGGTGTGAGAATCCTGCGCGTCGTTTCCATTTTGCAGGCGCGAGACGACTCCTTCGTTCTCGGTCTGGTACGACTCCTTTTTCGAGTGAAGCTTTCCAGTTGACTTGTCGATTTATTAAAATCTGGTTTAATCCTAGACACCTTAGTTGGATTTTGTCGACAAACAACGTAGAAATTTCCGCATCGGCCATTACGTTTTGCTTTCGTTAGTTTCAGTGCTGTAGATACAGGAATAACTCGCCTGGCGAGAATTTTGGAATTTGCTTTGTCTGGTGTAGGAAGCCATTGTGTGATTAGCGTCTCGTGTTACGGCTTTTGGCCCTTATTTTAAGAGGTAAGTTTTCTTTTATTAATTGCAGATGTTTTGCGTTTCTCGTTTTATTAATTGCATTTTGTGTATTATTTCGCTTTTCATTCATATCGTACTCGATTTAATAGCTTAATTAATCGGCGTGACGTCATTTTGATTAGAGATTAATTAATGCTTATAAGCTTTGTATTCGGATGGCTTAATAATTAGTATTTACTCGCTGACTCTCGCGCTTGATTCAATTAATCGTTTTCTTTCATTTCGGCCTCGATTTATTAGCTTAATTGATCGGGATGACGTCAAATTAATTAGAGATTAATTAAAGCTTTTGGGCTTTTACATATGAATGTAATGGTCATTGTTATTTATTCACGGGGTCTTGCGATTAGCCTAATTAATCGTTTTCATTTTATTTCCGACGAAATATAATGTAGATTTTCGATAATTTAGTAGCTTAATTTATTTGACCTTTCCGTAGCGGTTTAGCAGTGAGTGTAAAATTTAACCATTAATTTCTATTGTTTCTTTATCAAAGGCATCTATTGTCTACAGCAATAAGTTGCATTTAATGCTAAAACCGCTAATTTCATGGAGTTTATTCTGTTACCG